>VMBQ01007335.1:15985-34797 GCA_007657795.1 Dreissena rostriformis | reverse complement strand
TTAAAGCGGGACTGTACGATTTTTACATGTGTTAAATTTTAATATATTGATTAAATTATGTTACGATGACTCAAAATAGGCAATAAAAATTATACTTTGAAGACGAATTTCATAAAATGCAGCAAAGACAAGTTAGCGCTGGTTAAAGCCGATGCCGACACTTTTACTCGTATTTGTAAGGAAACAAAATTGTGTCTCTGTGTCGTATGAACGAATCTGCACTATAACTAAATTTAGATTCACATTGTACATGTATTATATACATGCTAGCTTATTTGGCTTCCAGCCATTTAAGCTTTCAGATTTAAATATCTGGCTTATTTCGCATTTTTCGACACATGTTTTTCTTAACTTTTATTTTAATTTATATTGAACTATATGTATACTAATTTTTAATAAATTTTATAAAAATTCATAAATATTTGACAAAATCGTACAGTCCCGCTTTAAGGCCCGAGTTAGGCTTTTTTTACACGCTTTGAAAACGGCTTTGCCTAAAACTTAATTATTTCTTTATTAATACTTCTTATATAAGTCTTATGTTAAATTTAGGTAATATACGAATCTATAGCCTGAAATAAACTTTGTGATTTTAACGTTAATAGTTCCGAATACATCAATATGCTCACTTTTTAAATATTTACAGCCGAATGAAGCTCTTTTTTATAAGTACATATGATCATTTTACTATTTATTTTGTTCATTATTTAAACTCAGGATTTAGTATGTGTTTCAATACGCATTTGCCTAAAACTTTACTATTTCTTTTTGGAAATAAGGTATAAAGTATAAGTATAAAGTTGATATCAAAATCTATTGTCTATAATTTTATGCTTTCAACTTTAATATTTTCGAAGGTATTAAATAATAATACTTTGAGAGAGTTCAGGTCGAGTTAGACTATTTACAAGTATATATCTGCCTTTGCCTCAAACTGTATTCGTTCTTTATAAATACGTCGGATTTACGTATCAGTTTAAAGGAAATATTACACTACTACAGAACTAAATTAATCTTTTTTATTTTATTTAAACGTGAATTGTCTCCGAGATATTAGTTAGCGAATCGTTGAAAAATTTCAGGCCAATGCAGATTTTCTTATTGAAAAGTACGTATCCACCTTTTCCTAAATCGTCATTGTTTCTTTATAAATACTTTTGATTTACGTATCATTTTAAAGGTAATATAAATCAAATAAACGACAAAGAACACTTTTTTTTTTATTTAAAAGTGAATAGTCTCGGACATTTTCATAAGCGAATATGTGTAACATTTCCGACTGATGCAGATTTTCATATTGAAAAGTACATATCCGCTATTGCCCTCAATTTTACTATTTCTTAATTAACATTTCGTGTTTGAATGAACATTTACAGGTAATGTACAAAGCTATAGACGAAAATAAATTTAGCGATTTTAAATTTAGTAGTTCAGAAGATAATTAAAGATTTCATGCTGCAATCAAATGTTCCGGCGATGGTTTCTATATTGTGCTAAACTGATCAATTTCTTTATAAAAACTTCCATAAAAAGTGTAAATTTTAGATTTAACTGTAAAACAGAAAACAAATATATTGATTTTGTCTTCGCTTATTACAGAGAAAACCTTTTCTCTTTGAGGGGGAACATGTCCCTATTGTGGATAAAGAGTATTTACTGACCAGTATGCCGGTGACACCACATGCCTGCACATGTGTCGATAAGATTATCCCGATAAGATAACAGAACAGAACAGAAAACATATTTAATTTCACTTAAGCATATTACAGCTCATCGTAATAATTCAGAATAATACATGCATGCGTGAAAATTATTCGTAATCAATATATTTGTAATTAAAGAACAAATAACTAATAACATATTTGTAGGATACAGTATAACGTATATCAAAATGTTAACTAATTAACAAACTTCAGCATAAAGTGACATCGAATTTGTTGACAGTTTTACATTTAACAGTCTTTTACAGAACTTTCTGTGAATACGTTCAATATTTGTTGCCGCAATAAATCCCCATACTTCGCAATTATAATTAAGGATTGACAAGACATATGCATCAAACAACATGAACATAACATTAATTGGCAATTACATAACTTTCGTAATGCAAAAAAGGAATTCATCGCCCGTGTAGCTTTGCCATATAGTGTATTCGTGGCAGATATAAATGAGCCCCCACTTGACATAACAATACCAAGGTAGTTGAAAAATATCTTTGTATGTGTAGGTCCATTTGCAATTTTTGTTAAGCGCGCCCCATTTTAGGAAAACCATTATTTGTGTTTGGTCATTATTAACAGTAAGATTCTATTTATCGCGCGTCACTTTCCCACTTGACTGAAATTTCGGGACCGCGAGAATCGACGGGAACTCGCGATGTCACGAATCTTTGTTTATTGATAGATCTTTGGACAGACGGACGGACTGACGGACGGGCAACGCCAATTCTATATCCCTCTGCCTTTAACGGGAGATAAAAATACATAAATGATCAGAATACACACACATTTTGAATGGTAATTTAATTGAATTCCGAGCTAATACCGCTTATTAATGTTTTTGTTATTAAGTTGCTTCAAATCAATAACAGTAATACGAACAAAGGTAATGTTACGATTTAAATGTGTACATTATTTCACATATATAGTTAATCTTAAATACTCAGATTATATATGGTTTTGTTTACTTTACTCATATTTCCTAAACATAGAAATTATGCATTATTGTAAGTAAGTTACCCTGAACGTACGTGAACAAATACCACATGATACATCTCTGCTCTATTTACATTTATTTTTCTTTCTTTTGGAATGTGTGTCACGCGTTCGGACTATTTTAAATTTAAATCTGTGAACAAGTCCATTAAGTTACAATAATAAACATGTTTCTTCTGATTTACTAAAATCATACGATGATCAGTACCCATTGTGAGAAATGTATGAGGTCGAATAACTATGCCTGTAAGACATGTTATGTCATCTGGCTGTCTTTTATATTCTACAGGAAATGCAGACACTTGTCCGTATGCGTGAGCACTTTCATTTGAACAATATCAAATGACGCAGGTATAAAACAGCGTTATTGTAATAGTGGTGGACGGTAAAGAGTAAACGTGCATACACATTTCATTTGAAATAATGACTGTTGCTAACAAATATTAAATTTCAATAAATCTGGATACAGATTTTTCAACGACGTGTTCGCATCGAATATATATAGTTGTTTTGAAGAAATTTTACGATTTTTACTCAACAAATACATTTTGCAAGGTAATGTATTATTGTGTGTGTATTTAGAAATTTAAGAGGTCCTTCTGCGCCTAAGGCTGTATTATGTGGGAACCCGGAGTGTGTTCCAGCACTTCTATCAAATTTACTTACGAGACTCACGAACGTTGGGACGACTTTGAATTCCATCTGTAATTTCCAACTATTTAGTTTTATTGAAAGATAATCAATTTTGGTGTGGTCTTGTGTTGTGCGGTAAGCCGGAGTTCCTGGAGGAAACCCCACCTGTCAGATATGGTGACCACCAACCGACCGCATGCGCCGGGAGCGGGGATTAAACCCGGGTAGCATAGGTGAGACGCGCTTGTAGCAACCACTGCGCTTACCGGACAGCCCATTTTGTTTAATGAGTGTTTGTTTACTTCGAAGTTAATGAGGTCTTTCCGAACCGGAGGCCTCATAATGGGAAGACCCGGAGCGGGGTCAAGCACTTCCTTTCGAACTTGCTTATTAGACTCACGAAAATTAGGACAAATTTTGAAATATAGCTGCAATTTCAAAGTATTTAGTTTTTACTGAAAGTTATTCCATTTCGTTATGGTTTTATGCTTTTGTTGCAACGTTTTTTCGTATACAAATATGGACCAAATATTTAAACATATTTAAATGTTATGTGTTTTTTTTGTTTTTTGTTGTTGTTTTTTTATTGAAAAAAAATCTTTTACAGTGAATGACAATCTTGAAGAATTCTATTTGCAAATGAAAAAATGTTAAGCATTACAATTAAAAGAAAAATACAANTACAATTAAAAAAAAAAAAAATACAACGCATATTTAAGCTACCTTTGGTTCACGACTATGGTTTTTTCATGTTGGATAACAATATGTTAGTATTAAGATTAAAATTTCCGGTATAACTAAGTGCTACACCCAGACATATAAAGTTGTTCATAATTTCTATATTTTTATTCCCATACTTCCATATCTCATTGCGTTTGGTAGCTCTTTTGTTACGGAATACAATAATTCTGGTCTTCGGTATGTTAATTTGTAGACCCCATTTGTTACAATAATCGTATAAACGATCAATTGACATTTGAAGGTTTTCCCGCGTTTCTCCTATTACAACCATATACGCGCGTAAAGGTTTTACTTTTTATCTCCATTTTAATTAAAAAAAAACAACATGCCCGCGGTTTTAAATATGTCTAAAAAACTAATTTGATTAAACGGACTATATACTGAGCGCAACATAACTAACCCGGAATTTAAATACATGCATTATATTAATGTTTTGTTGTTGTTGTTTTCTTCAACAGTGATGGGAAAGGTATAAATCACTTTTCAAGAACATATGTGGATGTCATACTTTTTCTTTATTGAATGCTTATTATAAAGTTGTGTTAGGATTGAAACGTGTGCGTTTGGTGCATGTAATAGACTAAACTTGCTTTGGGACAATGAAAGAGAATTCTTTTGAAAAAATGTGGTTGGCTCTGAAAAGAGCCGTTTTCGGGAAACAGCAAGCGTTTTAAACCCAATGACATTATTCTGCCTCGTCAGAAGAATAATCGAAGTCCGAACCGATCACAATTTCAACGGATTCGTTGAACAGATCCCTTCTTAGCTCCGCTACACGGTCGGCTTTGTGGTAGGCGTAGTCCTAATACATGTAACGAACACCTTCGATGGCAGAAAGCTTTAAGCGGAGGTTGTACCGGAAGACTCGGTTGCTGGATCGTTTCGCCATATTGTAGCGTTTCTGAACTTCTCCAAGTCGCTTATTAAGAAGAACAATTTGATCGTGTGCTTTCTTGAAGTGACCTTCTGCTTCAGTCAGCGAGAATTGCTTGTCCAGTGTTGTCGTTTGAAATGCATTTTCAATTATGGTTTTGAAAGCTATTGCAAGCCATAAATGATTTCTCTCACGCTGCATCAGTAATTTTTACGCTGCTAACGAGAATACACAAGTCCTGTCTACTGTAAGCCTGCGCCAATTGTATTAGAAAGGAGGCGGAGTTTAGACTGATCGAGACGTGTGCAAAACACATTGAGTGTGCAGGATGCTGTTGATTGAAGCGTTATTCTAATTGACAGCTTGCGTCACGGGTTGCTCTTTTCGGCGTGTGACTAATACCGCTGTGACGTGACGCATCAGATTTCAGAACGAGGCTGACCGTGTATAGATCTTCAGCGGAGAATACAGATGTGAAAGAAACGAACGCGGAACACTAAACTGTCTATGCATGTACCTTGATTTCTATTAAAACGTGATTATCAGTGATAAATATATGTCTCTTTAAGTCATAAATCTTACATTTTGTCTGTTTTTTTTAGAAACATTATTTAACCCCGTTGTGTTCAACGAAAATGCTTGTTTTAATTTTGTTATTACATACACTAACGAAGACTCATTATAAGACTACGTAATGACGGAGTTTTATTTAACCGGGACCCGCTAAATATGTTTCGTGTTTAGCATAACATTTTCTAAATATTTCATATGTATAGGTATAAACGTTACACGTATGCGATTTTTTTTTACAACGACAATCGTTCCTACGCCAATTTTGACAAGGCGGACCTTTGTTCGAACGTTGTTTTAACTATCCTGACATTCGTTCCAACAATATTTTGACAGACAAATATGCGCTCCTTCATAATTTTCACGCCCCGATTTCTGCAAGATTTCGCAAATTACAGATCTCAGTGTAAGTTGATAAATTCGATTTTTTTTCTCGTTATCATCTCATGATTACGATAAAGTCTTACAACAGTATAAAGTATAATACAAGATTCGAGAAAAGATATAAAACACAAACTATTTAATAACGACACATTAAAATACCAGATAAAATGAGCAGTGTCATATTATTTTGATGAAATGTGATAATAATGACTGGGATAAAAAAATTCAGAAACGCATCTCCGGTCTGTCAGAAATAACGAAGGAGCGAATGTCCGGGCTTCACAATTATGTCGGAACCATTATCCGCCTTGTCAAAATAACAAAGGCACGATTGTTCAGGTTGTCAAAAAACGCAGGAAAGATTGTCCGCCTGTTGAAAAAATAGGCTAGTACAAATGTCCAGCATTTACTGTATTATTATGATTACACTTGCTAATATTTATACAGTATTTAGTTTGAGTATTCGGCGTTACATTAGTCTTAGAAATGAATTTGTAATAATTCTACCACGATTGGGGTATCATAAATGATGTTCAATGATCAGGCATCTACAACGGGTGGTAAATTTATGACACCATGCTGTTATTAAGTATTTGTCTGCACAATATCTGATCATAACGAGATATTGGATTTGTGCTGAATACCGGGGCTATAAAACCACAGATGTATCAATAAACAAGATGGATCTTTATTCAAACAGCGCGATAAAAAAGCTATAAGAAAGAGTGTCAAATGTGTGCAAAAATTGAAGAAAAACAAGTACTTTAATCAAGAAAATTTATTTAATTTATTGACACTTAAAATGTGAAGTACGTGTTTATTAATAATCTGACAATGTTATATTGTGTTTTCTAAATCGTTACATCGCCGAATGTTCAAAAGAGTGAAGGGTTAAAATAAAATGCGGCGTTGCGTGGGACTATTGGAAATGGCTACACGTTCANTTTGTCTGCACAATATCTGATCATAACGAGATATTGGATTTGTGCTGAATACAGGGGCTATAAAACTACAGATGTATCAATAAACAAGATGGATCTTTATTCAAATAGCGCGATAAAAAGCTATAAGAAAGAGTGTCAAATGTGTGCAAAAATGAAGAAAAACAAGTACTTTAATCAAGACAATTTATTTAATTTATTGTCACTTTAAATGTGAAGTACGTGTTTATTAATTATCTGACAATGTTATATTGTGTTTTCTAAATCGTTACATCGCTGAATGTTCAAAAGAGTGAAGGGTTGAAATAAAATGCGGCGTTGCGTGTGACTATTGGAAATGGCTACACGTTCAGCCTCGTTCTGGAGTTCTGTTAGTCACGTCACTTTGCATTTTATCAATGTTGGCCTATGTGAAAAGGGTCTATTATCGGGCGTAATATACGGCCGTACGTTACTTAGGCTCGATTGGTCATCGTCGGCTCGAATACTACTTACATGTACCCCGGGTACTCTTAAGTATACTTACATGTACCCCGGGTACGGTAAATATACTTAAACGTACCTGGTCGATATTAGACTGTACCGGAGTTGTGTTCCCGCCCAAAATCCGATGTCGTAAAACGCGATTCCGATTACCGTAAAACGATATTGTATATCTTAAAGGTTACACTACACTAAATCATTTTGTATCCATCCGTGGTCCAAAAGTAGTGCTTCTTTGTAAAGAGTTCCCTTTCTCTTCATGTTTTAAAGCGATTAAGCGGTGACACCCATGCTTGTTGTGATCTTTTCCCGCATCCTATGTGTGTCTGCAACTTTTTGGTGCATTTCATTTGGGATTACGTTGAAAGATGAACCTATTAGGGTGCTTTTATTGAAGTAGGGGGCTTTTGTCGAAATTTCAATTCCGAAACTCTGTTTTCCGAGGGTGCTTGCCTTTGAGCGAATTTTACTTTCTAAGAAGTTGCGAGACCATATATTTTTGAGCGTATTTTGTAAAAGCGGACGAATTTATCTTTAAAATGATACCGGTCTTGCAAAATTTGATATATAGAAAATATAAGAAAAATGCTTTGAAAGTTGGCGGTTTCATAATGGGACTCTATGGGACATGGAATTAGTGTTTTCTAACCTTAAAAACACACATATACCGAGTCTTCGGGACCAATATTTATAGAAAATCACTATTTAGATGTGTTATTTTATTGATTGGATTACTCTCATCGGGAAAGCATATAGTTAATATAATTATGGATGTGTTTTCTACGTTTTTTAAGTACGGAAACCCGACTTTTGCGCCTCAGCGCACACCCCATCGAGTTTGAAGAAACTTTTAACACGTTTAACAGATCAGTTATGTCCATGGCATGCAAATACGTGTGAATGAGCCGTTAATTGCGCTGTTTTATATGGTTTATAGGCGAATTTAGGTCGTTTTGCCTTCGAAATCAAATAACAGATAACGGAAGCCAGATGGCTTATCATGTGTCATACTCAAATGCGTGTTTAAGATATTTCTTATTGTCGGATCGACCTGAACTTTTCTATGTGTGGTACAAATAGATTAATAATGATGTAGACGCGTTTTTTCTTCGTGATCTAACTACGTAAAGTTTCCTTTATGGTTACACTACACTAAATCATTTTGTATCCCTCCGTGGTCCATTCGAAAGTAGTGCTTCTCTGTAAAGAGTTCCCTTTCTCTTCATGTTTTAAAGCGATTAAGCGGTGACACCCATATTTTTTGTGTTTTTTTTCCCGCGTCCTATGTGTGTCTGCAACATTTTGGTGCATTTCATTTGGGAATACGTTGAAAGATGAACGTTTGTGGTGCTTTTATTGAAGTAGGGGGCTTTTGTCGAAATTTCAATTCCGACACTCTGTTTTACGAGGGTGTTTGCCTTTGAGCGAAGTTAACTTTCTTAGAAGTTGCAAGACTATATATTTTTGAGTGTATTTTCTAAAAGCGGACGAATTTATCTTTAAAATGATACCGGTCTTGCAAAATTTGATATATAGAACATATTAGAAAAATGCTTTGAAAGTTGGCGGTTGCATAATGGGACCCGACGGGAAATGGAATTAGTGTTTTCTAACTTAAACAATTTTCTTTTTTTTTTAAACTGCATCAACATGCTCTTTGAGAGTCTGATTTTTGATAATATAGAGGCCATTTAACAAAAAATTGACATAAATATGAACATAATTAATTTAAAAAAAAAGCCGAGAACGAACGATTTAGAGTTAAAAATCCCGGGTACGTTTTAGTATATTTACCGTACTCGGGTTACATGTAAGTAGTACCCGAGCCGACAATGACTAATCGAGCGTTACTTAGTGCAAGCCTTGCTAGCAATAAAGTAAGAACCAGTGTCCGGGTTGTCAAAATAAATTAGGAATTATTGTACGGATTGTCAAAAACACGAACGAACGATTGTTCGTGTTGTCAAAACATCGTAGGAACGTAGGTCTATCTGTGTCAAAATTAGCGTAGAAACGAATGTCCGTCATTCACTTTAAAATTATGATTAAACTTGCTAATGTATAAATACAGTATTTAGTTTCTGGTAATATGTTTGGACAAATTACTTTCAATAGGAGTATTTTGGCGTTAAATAAGTCCCAAAAATTACACCGCAATACATCTACAAAAAGAAGAAGTAGGTAGCATGCATTTTGTTTATTGACAAGACATCTGCTACGCGTGCTTTGGACACCTTGTTCTTTTTAAGTATTTGACGGCAAATTATCTGATCACAACGAGATAATGGTTTTGTGCTGAATACAGTGGCAATAAAACCACAGATCTATCAATATACAAGATTCTTGATTGATATTTGAATAAAAACCGCGATAAAAATGCTCAAACGAGGAATGTAAAACTGTGTGCAAACAATTGAATTAGAGTACTTTTAGTCAACAACAGTTATTTAACCCATTTATGCCTAGTGGACTCTCCCATCCTTCTAAATTGGATCAATTTATTTCCAAAATTAGGGATGTCTAGAATATAAATATCTCTTTATTTAGAACATTTCTTACAGAAATTCATTTAAGCAAATAGCGCAGATCCAGATAAACCGCCTCATCATGCGGCCTCTCATCTGGTTCTTCGCTGTTTGCCAAGGCTTTTTTTCTAGACACTAGGCATAAGTGGGTTAATGCATAAACACTTAAAATGGGAATTATATATTACTGCTAATAATACTAATAAATTGTCATCTTGCGTTGACAATATTATTTCGTCGCCAAATGCTTTAAAGAGTGAGAGATTGCAATCAGATGCGGCGTAAAAAAATACATGCCCGCGCTTTTAAATATGTCTTAAAAACTAATTTGATTAAACGGATTATATACTGAGCGCGACATAACTAACCCGGAATTTAAATACATATATTTATATACTTTTATTCCTCCATATACAAGATACGAAGATCAAAACACAATATAACTATATAAAACAATGGTTCAGGTAAATACAAACATTAACGATATATATGGATGTTAACATCAACATCAGCAAAAAAAATAAGAGAGAAACTTTATAAACATTATTATTTAGTAAAAATATGTTTTGTTACATAGAAGAGTCTCCAAGTTGTCGTGTTATCATGATCATTATGTTAAGTTAGATATATAATCAGCCAATCTCTAGCCTAGCACCGAAACACGAAATTGCTAGACAGGCGATGCCTGGATTATATTAAGATATATATATATCTTAATATAATCGCAATGCAATACATTTTGCAGACTAGTGATGAAAGTCTTGTATGATTTAGGTTGTCATAGTTTATATAAAGACACATCCGGATAATATAATTGCACTACGCAGAAAGACTAGAGCGACACATCTGGTTGAAAGCACTTAGTCCGTTTGTGTCTATTATGGTATTCCATAACTGTTCACGAATGTTACAATTCACATTACAGAACAGAATACGATGAGGCACTATATTCGAATTCACTCCATTACAAAGTGAACATGTATTTATATACGCGGGCATAGTAAGTCGCCCAATTACACGCATTGTCTTACTACAGAGAGAGAGGAGAGTTCAGGATTATTTCTGGCGATAGTCCATAAACCACACACTCCGTCGGACCGTAATATTGTTGAGCCAAGAAAGGGGTACTTCTCTGAACACTCTTGAAACAGATTTATATTCCTTTTTCGTGTAACGTGTCGGCGGAGCATAGCTTTCCACACACTTTTCACGGGGAACATGCCTTCTGCAATGTACTGATCCAAGACATGGTGAAGTTCGTACTTGCACAATATCGCACGTATGTCAGGAATGAAACCATGGTGTTGTTTGTCAAAGTTTTCATACTATAAGAGTCTGCTGTTAAACAAATGTTTGGCCATGTATGTATTTGGCAGGTTGCAGAGTTGTCCTAGAAAAACCAGCTGTCTGTAATCAACTATTGTCTCCATAGGCACGGCATGTATAGCACATAAAGTTAAGTTAGTTGCAGTGTGTTGTGGCAGACCCTGTATGTGTTTTAGGCGAAACCTATGAGAGCGTTCTAGCTTAATTATGTCCTCTGAACTTATTGAAATCCACAATTCACAGCCATATAATGCTTTAGACATCACAACAGAGTTATAAACTTTTATAGATGTTGATGGGTTGAGTGCAAAGGGAGATATTCAACTATTAACGATATTCAGATATGTCCCTCGAAGCTTGTTGCACGCGTCATCAACCATTCCTGTAGAACGTAAAAACGGGTCGCACTTCAAACCGAGGTGAACGTAGGAAGATGCATCTTTGATTGTTCGAGTACCAAGTTTGAAAATTGGTTTGTCTCTACATTCAAGCGTTCATTAAAAACAACGACTGCACATTTGTTCGAGTTATAGTGGTACTGCCACTGTTCTGAATAGTTGCTACAGATTTCAAGCATTGCATTTAATCCATGAAAAGAGTATGACAGCAACAGCATGTCGTCGGCGACTGTAGGTGAGCTGACCCGAAAATCGTACACACAGATGCCAGCCCCAGATTCCTCTAAGGTACTGATAAGCCCGTTGATGTAGAGTAAGTAGAGCAACTGGAAGCTGCGTCCACCTTGTATCGTGCCCTTAAGGACGTCGAACCACTCTGAGTGTTTCCCCTGATACCGAGTACAGCTAGACATGTTCGTGTATATAGCACAGAATGCAAGAAAGCTTGTGATGTCAATGTCTGTTTCTGTATACAGCTTGTAGAGCATCCCGCGGTGCCAAACGGTGTCGAAGGCCTTTCTGCCATCCATAAAGCATGCATATAGCTTGGAGTTGGACTTTCGTGCAGAATACACAGATTCACGAGAATGAAGGAAGTCATTAGGCAGGATAATCCCTCTTGGAAGCCACCTTGTTGTTTATTTATATTCGACATAATATTAACTTTTGACCTTGTCAATAGAACTGATTCGTACAATTTTAATAAGACGGAAGTGAGAGTTATGGCACGAAAATTATCCGGCAAGTCACGACGTTTGTTCCCCCCTTTGTGCAACGTAATGATGACGCCACGCTTCATGCTGTCTGGGACGTGTCCGGTACGTAGCATCCAGGTATAGATGTTCGCCAGCACTGGGAATATCACATGTTTTGCATTTATTAGATGTTCATACTGGAGATTGTCATATCCACCAGCCTTTCTCTTCGGACACGTAGATATAACATAATCTACGGTTTCTGTGAGTACACGGACTTTGGGGTCTGGCTTTATATTCGTCACAGTAGAATCGAGTTCCGATGAGACGTGCTTTTCCCAAGTATCACTGCTATGAACATCATCAGGGTCGTTATGGGGCTGAAACAACTCCCGGAAATAGTGGTACCAGCCGTCTGAGATACTGTCTCGGTCCCTCACCGTTGTACCATCAAAGTTGATACCCGAGCTAAGACTAGCGCGGTTACGGTTCCTGCGGGCGTTTACCATCTTCCAGAACTTGTGAGAGTCGACTTCGGCCATTCGATCAATTTCGTTATTTAAATTTGATAAATAGCCATTAACACATTTTCTATGCAGGCGGCGAAATTCTGTAGTTTTATACGCAGAAAAGGCTGGGTCAGTAGCGTCACGTGGCCGGCCTTGACGACACCACTCTCTTCTTACCATAACGTAATGCCGTGGGCCGCAGTAAGTTCCTAGTTCCAGTATGGCTTTAGATAAGAAACATATTTTTTCTGCGGGAGTGTAGCGTTTGCATAACTGGTAAGTCTTTCACACACCCGCACATATGCAGCGTCTAAAGTGTCTTTTTGTTTCAGGTCACAGTGCGCTTAATCGTTAATATCACAATCATACATTAATAATCTAGTATAATAATTAAAGTGAGCGTCATTGCATTTACGCCAATTAACAGACATTATCGTATTATCACATGCATCAGTTTTACGAGTGAGTACATCGATCGAGCAAATTATTGGTCTGTGTCTGGACACATTCATACAATCATCATCTATAACAATACAATTCCTTACACAGTCAAAAACTTCAACAGGCACACAAACAAAGTCAATTATCGACTGACAATTACCATCATATGATACATATGTTGCACTGGCCCCACTGCATTTGTTTGTTTTATTTACAGGATAATATTATTATCTGCAAAAAACTACACAAAAGTGAGTCTCTAGATCGCGGACTTTGAGCATCATTCTTTGCATTAAAGTCACCAAGCAATAATACAGTTCCATTGATCGTGTAAGAGTTCCATATGTCATACAATTTATCTATATAGTTTCTAAATATATCAGCTGAGTGATTGACACACGGCAAATATACCTGAAATATGAAAATGAATTGTCCCGGTGATGTCTAAAATTGGACCCCGACTATCCTGTCGTCATCAATGGGAAGAGGAACCACACAGCTGTCCCAACGTTTGTGCCACATCAGCACCACGCCCCCAGTTCCTACCCTCCGCGCGCCTGGGACTAGGAGCGCACGGTCACAAACGCAGTGCGAGCGGTAATCAGATGACAAAGAATCAATAAAATGCATATTATGTGGATACAGAAAATGTTCTGATATACCACAGAAGNAAATTAAAAAAAAAATACATGCCCGCGGTTTTAAATATGTCTAAAAAACTAATTTGATTAAACGGACTAAATACTGAGCGCAACATAACTAACCCGGAATTTAAATACATGCATTATATGAACGTTTTGATGTTGTTGTTTTCTTCAACTGTGATGGGGAAGGTATAAATCACTTTTCAAAAACATATGTAGATGTCATACTTTTTCTTTATTGAATGCTTATAATAAAGTTGTGTTAGGATTGAAACGTGTGCGTTTTGTGCATGTAATAGACTAAAATTGCTTTGTGACAATGAAAGAGAATTCTTTTGAAAATATGTGGTTGGCTCTGAAAAGAGCCGTTTTTTGGAAACGACAAGCGTTTTAAACCCAATGACATTCTTCTGCATCGTCAGAAGAGTACTCGGAGTCCGAGGGGGGGGGGGGCGAAGGGTACACAAACATAGCTATACGGTAGGAAATGTGGTGGGCGTATTCCTCATACTTGTCACGAACACCTTCGATGGCAGTCATCTTTAAACGGAGATTGTACCGGAAGTCTGGGTTGTTGGATCGTTCCGCCATCTCGTAGCGTTTCAAAAGTTCTCCAAGTAGGTTATCAAGAAAATCAACTTGATCGCGTGCTTTTAGGTGGCGACCTTGCGCTTCACTCAGCGAGAATTGCCTGCGCAGTGTCATCATTCGAATAGACATTTTGAATTGTGGTTTTGAAAGCTATTGCAAGGCAATAATGATTTCACTCACGCTGCATCAGTTATTTTAACGCTGCTAAAGAGAACGCACACGTCTTGTCTACTGTGAGCCTGCGCCAATCGTATTAGAAAGGAGGCGGAGTTAAGACTGATCGAGCCGTGTGCAAAACACATTGCGTGTGCAGAATGAGTGTTGATTGAAGCGTTGTTTTAATCGACAGCTCATGTCACGGTATGCCATTTTCGGCGTTATGACCATTTTTTAGCAAGTACAGTGGACTTCATAGACCACCCATATCAGCCTCAGACTTTCAACGCCATCGGTGCTCTCGTTCATTCAGTCAATTGTCCGATCCCTTAACATTTACTTCAGCAGCAACTTTGCTGTAACTTGCTAATAGGCTTTCAACGCCATCGGCGCTCTCGTTAAATATCTGGGTCTACGCTGTTTGCCAAGGCCTTTTTTCTACACGCTAACTATAAATGGGTTAATGCATAAACATTGAAACTGGGAATTATATATAACTGCGAATTGTCATCTTGCGTAGACAATATTATTTCGTCGCAAAATGTTTTAAAAAGTGAGTGATTGCAATCAGATGCGGCGTAAAAAAATTACATGCCCGCGGTTTTAAATATGTCTTAAAAATCTAATTTGATTAAACGGACTATATACTGAGCGCGACATAACTTAACCGGAATTTAAATGCATGCATTATATTAAAAAATTTGAACGTTTTGTCGTTGTTTTCTTCAACTGTGATGGGGAAGGTTTAAATCACTTTTCAAGAACATATGTGAATGTCATACTTTTTCTTTAGTGAATGCTTACAGTAGAGTTAGCGATTGTGTTCGCGTTTAATCGGTAAAAAAAACGCTTAAAAATAAGCCTTTTTTACCGATTTAACCGCTTAATAGATTTTCAGCGGTTATTAAGCGTTTTAAACGGATTTCATCGGTTTTTAAGCGTTTTCATCCGTTGAATTGCGCAACCACTTGTTTAGGCGATTTAACGCGATTAATCGCTACGCATGCGCATTTGTCCAAACTGCTGAAAAAGCGCTGAATGGGCGGAGCCTAAAAGAGGCTGGTGTGTTCTAAAATATTTATTTATAGATCCTTGCTTATCAGTGTGTTATCCATTTTCAGTTTGAACGTTATTATTATTTTTTACTTTTATTGTGTATCAATATCAATAGCAATTTATTCGTGGAAAATTCTTCGCTAATTAAAATAGTGAGCACTGTAAATTTTAACAACATTAAACAAAGTTAATTAAAGTTTTGTACTATTAATTACTAATAACTATAAGTTATTATTAATAATGGTTGTATGTTTATGTCGAGGTTTTATTTGTATTTGTATTTTTGTATCACGTATTATTTATTGTAAATATAACCCATACTGAACAGTACAATAACATTGAAGTCCGAGAAGCCTGGGGAAATGGCCGGGGACCGAAATTATTGGGGTCCGAGATGTCCAGACACCTTTAATAATTAATCTTATTAGTAATATACCCTTTTCACAATAAGCCAAAGTCGATAAGAACGCGAAGTCACGTGACTCGCAGAATTCCAGAACGAGGCTGAACGTGATGCCATTTATAATGCCACGCAATGCCGCATCTAATTTCAACCCATCACGCGTTTGAACATTCGGCGACGTAACGATATTGTCAACACAAGATGACATCGTCAGTAAATATATACTAACCATTTTAAGTGTCAATACGTTAAATTCATTTTCTTGATTAAAGTACTTGTTTTATTCCCATGTTTGCACACATTTTGACACTCTTCGTTTTGAGCATTTTTATCGCGGTGTTTAATCAAAGATCTATCAACAATCTTGTTTTTATTGATATATCTGTTGTTTTATTGTCCCTGTGTTCAGCACAAACCCATTATCTCGTTATGATCAGATACTGTGCCGACGAATACTAAATAACAACAAGGTGTCATAAACCACACGTTGCGGATGTCTGGTCATTTNCTTTGATTGTGTGAGTACCAAGTTTGAAAATTCGGTTTGTCTCTCCATTCAAGCGTTCATTTAAAACAACGACTACACATTTGTTCGAGTTGTATTGGTACTGCCACTGTTTTGAATAGTTGCTTCAGATTTCAAGCATTGCATTTAATCCATGACCAGAGTATGACAGCAACAGCATGTCGTCGGCGACTGTAGGTGAGCTGACCCGAATATCGTACACACAGTTGCCAGCCCCAGATTTCTCTAAGGTACTGATAAGCCCGTTGATGTAGAGTAAGTAGAGCAACGGGGAGCTGCGTCCACCTTGTCTCGTGCCCTGAAGGACGTCGAACCACTCTCAGTGTTTCCCTGATACCGGATACAGCTAGACATGTTCGTGTATATAGCACAGAATGCAAGAAAGTTTGTGCTGTCAATGTCTGTTTCTGTATACAGCTTGTAGAGCATCCCGCGGTGCCAAACGGTGTCAAAGGCCTGTCTACCATCCATAAAGCATGCATATAGCTTGGAGTTGGACTCTCGTGCAAATACACAGATTCACGCAGAATGAAGGAAGTCATTAGGCAGGGTAATCCGTCTTGGAAGCCACCTTGTTGTTTATTTATATTCGACATAATATTAACTTTTGACCTTGTCAATACGACTGATCGTACAATTTAAATAAGACGGAAGTTAGAGTTATGGCTCGAAAATTATCCGGCAAGTCACGACGTTTGTTCCCCCGTTGTGCAAAGTAATGATGACGCCACGCTTCATGCTGTCTGGGACGTGTCCGGTACGTAGCATTCAGGTATGGATGTTCGCCAACACTGGGAATATCACATGTTTTGCATTTATTAGATGTTCATACTGGAGATTGTCATATCCACCAGCCTTTCTCTTCGGACACGTAGATATTATATAATCTACGGTTTCTGGGAGTACACGGACTTTGTGGTCTGGTTTTATATTCGTCACAGTAGAATCGAGTTCCGATGAGACGTGCTTTTCCCAAGTATCACTGCTATGAACATCATCAGGGTCGTTATGGGGCTGATACAACTCCCGGAAATAGTGGTACCAGCCGTCTGAGATACTGTCTCGGTCCCTCACCGTTGTACCATCAAAGTTGATACCCGAGCTAAGACTAGCGCGGTTACGGTTCCTGCGGGCGTTTACCATCTTCCAGAACTTGTGAGAGTCGGCTTCGGCCATTCGATCAATTTCGTTATTTTAGTTTGATAAATAGCAATTTACACATTTTCTATGCAGACGCGAAATTCTTCAGTTTTATACGCAGACAAGGCTGGGTCAGTAGCGTCAGGTGGCCGGCCTTGACGACACCACTCTCTTTTTACCAGAGACATAATGTCGTTTGCCGCAGTAAGTTCCGAGTTCCAGTATGGCTTTAGATAAGAAACATATTTTTTCTGCGGGAGTGTAGCGTTTGCATAACTGGTAAGTCTTTAACACACCCGCACATATGCCGCGTCTATAGTGTCTTTTTGTTTCAGGTCACAGTGCGCTAAATCGTTAATATCACAATCATACATCGATCGAGCAAATGATAGGTCTGTGTCTGGAAACATTCATACAATCATCATCTATAACAATACAATGCCTTACACAGTCAAATACTTCAACAGGCACACAAACAAAGTCCATAATCGACTGACAATTACCATCATATGATACATATGTTGCACTGGCCCCACTCCATTTGTTTGTTTTATTTACAGGGATAATATTATTATCTGCAAAAAAACTATACAGAAGTGAGTCTCTAGATCGCGGACTTTGAGCATCATACTTTGCGTTAAAGTCACCAAGCAATAATACAGTTCCATTGATCGTGTAAGAGTTCCATATGTCATACAATTTATCAATATAGTTTCTAAATATATCAGCTGAGTGATTGACACACGGCAAATATACCTGAAATATGAAAATGAATTGTCCCGGTGATGTCTGAAATTGGACCCCAACTTTCTTGTCGTCATCAATGGGAAGAGGAACCACACAGCTGTCCCAACGTTTGTGCTACATCAGCGCCACGCCCCCAGTTCCTACCCTCCGCGCGCCTGGGACTAGGAGCGCACGGTCATAAACGCAGTGCGAGCGGTAATCAGATGACAAAGAATCAATAAAATGCATATTATGTGGATACAGAAAATGTTCTGATATACCACAGAAGTCAATATTATGAGTATTTAAAGAGTCACACAAATATGAGGAGCTTGA
>VMBQ01007335.1:0-15087 GCA_007657795.1 Dreissena rostriformis | reverse complement strand
GGGGGGGGGGGGCGAAGGATATGTTGGTTTTTATTGCATTTATGTTTAAAAACTTTTGAAGGCGAAACCACCGACTGCACGTTTGATGGGATGTTGTGGAGTAACGGTACCTACCCACGCTGTCCCAGTGATGTTGGCAAGGTCGTGGTACCGATTATGCTGGCAACCTATGTACTGGTGACAAGCGTGCTCCTTCTTAATCTCCTCATTGCAATGTTCAGGTTTTTACCAACAGTTGTCTTTTTTTAAATTTTAGTCCACATAAAGGGGTAATAAAGTTGTCACGCCCGTCTTCCGTGGTTGAATGAGTTTTGTTTTATTTTATATTGGTGGTTTGATTTTGGGTTTTGGGTCCCGTCTGTCCGGATATCGTGTTAGCTCTGTAACTTTGACATGTCTCTGTGGTTTTCAAAATAGCCTAATATTCCCCAGACCATACAATGTTGCACGTACAACTCCCATGTTCTTCGATGTAAGGTAACGGTCAAAATTCAAGGAAAAAGTTCATGCTTTGTCGTTTTCATTCTGTTTATTTCTATTACCTTGACCAGTGTGTCGTGCATTACTCCCTTGATTTAAGTACGTGTAACATGTCGTGGGCAATTGTATTTCCCGTTTTGTAACTTTTAAAGGACTGTGAGGATTTTAATTTTGCTTATGACTAAAATTCCTTGTTAACAGTCGGTATGCAACGCATAGCCCCCATGGTCCAAGCTCTGTAACTAATTAATGTCTGAGAGGATTTCAAATAATTTATGTGTGTTGCTCCCCATGACTAGACGATGCATCGCGTACATCGTCAATTATGCAGTAAAAGTCGCGGAGGGGGGAGGGGGTCACTTAGGAGTCACTTGCGATAGGTGGGCAATGTATGTCACCTACCAATTAACTAGTCAATTATTATGAGGTGGTATTAACTGGTCCTTTTCATCGCATGCCAAATAACTAGTATATTATTCTGATTATCGGATTAGTTGGACTGACTGACCAAACAAGTATTTGCAGCAACGAAGCCGATTTCCAATTAGTCTTATTCAATGAGGTGTTGATTACCAATTACCACATTATTAGATTACAGGAAACCTGACGGGCACATAATTTAGACAACAGTATAATTATCACCGAGGATCGTGATTGACCCATTTACTTCATTAAAAACCATAATGTATTCAATAATAAGAGAGTAAAGTGTCCAATATTCAATTGGTATTGTATCATTATTTGAGTCTACATAGGGGATGGTATTAATTAATACAAATGGTACACAAACTGACTATTGTAACTATATTCTTTATGCTACAATCCTATGACCTTGAACTGCTGACCTGTTGTCAATATGCAGCTTTATTTCTTATTAAATAATGAATCTGCAAATCTGAATGATTAACGGTAGATGCGCTCTCACAAAAACGTTTTAATTCAAATACATTCTTCTAACAGACCGACCAATAGCCCAACCGACTTAATGACAGACGGACAGGTTCGGAGACAAATAATCAAACTTCTTTGATTTAAGGCAGAATTATTACGCGAGAAAAAAAATACAATTTCCCTTTTTAGTGGTTTAATTCTATTCCCGTCTGACACAATAACATTTGAAAAGCAACTCAATATAAATGCGGATCGTTGAAAACAAAAAAAGATTAGCATGTCTTTCATGTAAAAGTGAAATCGATTTAAAACCGTATCGGTTTTTATTTTTTATACTGAAAATCATGGAATAGTTCTATCTGTGTGCGTTGTTTTGTTTTCATATACGGAAGAATTTGTTATGCCATCTTAACCGTTTTAGTACGTTATTTGTTGGATGATTTATTCTTTACGTAACCTCTGTGTTTAAGAAAGAAAGTGCGACAACGAGGAATATGAACAAGAGTTAATTTATTTGGAAATATTGGGAGCAGAAACTTACACTCATACGTTGGAAAAAGAAGCGGCAGAGAACTTGAATTTTAAAGTGGACCGATCAAGTGATATGTAAGTTGAACGGTGGCTGAACAATTAATTACTCTGACTTATAACTTAAAATGGCGTCATTGGAAAGGAATTTTGATTGTAAATATGTCGAGTCATCTTTATTTGCATTAACGTTCTGATCTTTGCGAGGGTAGTTGTGCATTTATAAGTTAATCAGCCGTTAATGGTATTGTTCCATAATATTTTCGCAAATCATATTTTCACTCATCTGTGAGTAATAAGTTGTCATTTGGCCATGTGGTACAATTAATAAAAGTGCAATTAAGACAGGGACTATGTAGGAATGACATTTTCACGTAAAACATATTATTGATCATCATCATGACAACAACATCACTACCATCTTTTTTTAATCGTTATCACAATGCAATCAACATCGACAACATCATCATTGCTGTCATCATCATTATTATTACTATCTGATAGCCTAAACAAAAGCGTGGTTTCTATTATAATAGCGGACACTGAAAACCAAGGAGGTAAACTTTCTTCACTACTTTTGTGTTTCCTTTATGTGATATTTTTTAACTTTATAATCGATGTGCATACATATTGTATTTTAAGGAGTAAATATAATGAAATAGAGATTGAGCTCTCAGAAGCAAATGCTAATAAAAAATAAGTAGAAAAAACTACATTTTGAAATACATCACAATGAAATTTTAGATAGAATTCTGACAGTTGCGAGATAGACACTAGACATATGTCGATAAGGCAAATATGCCCCCTCATTCCACTTCTGTCTCAAAACTCCACTTAATAAGTGGACATTATATGTCAATCACTAACAAGTGGATAGTCATATTTTATCTTTGACCTATAAATATAAACTTTACCTTTGAGGTAATGAGACGGATGTTTCACGCGACATGTCGTCTGTTGATGGTTGACATTTGTGTATTTCCCAATACATAAATAAATGGAAAATGTATGGCAAAGACAGGAATTTTTATGGTCTAAGTTGACCTTTTACCTCTAAGTGAGACCTTCACGTTTGATGAAGGGAGACGGGTGTTTCACGCGACATTTCGTTTTATTATGGTTGACATTTGTACCAAGTTTTGACATTTGTACCAAGTTATATTCAATCCATCAATAATGGCAAAGTTAAAGCAAAGCCAGTAATCGCACTGAGCATTCAAAAGAAACAACGAAATAAAACTAAGATTGTTTACCCATATACGGCGATGGAATATGCCACACAGGAAGTTGATCTTCGTAAAACGAGAGGAAATAAAACATAATCCTATTCAAAAGGCTTTGTCCTCCATAGTATACAAACTAGTAAGGTGGAAATATATCTTGAACTTGTTTTAAGTTATAAATGGTTTTGTATTGACGAAATTGATTGTTTGAAGATTTTAACATGTAAGTTGAAACGTAATTTCATGTCACTTCTTCATATTCAATACGTCAGAAAGTGCGAATGTGTGAACATGAGCTAATTTTAATTACATAATGTAATGACTTCTTTGGTTATGTCGTGCATGATTTTAATACGCTTACACGTTTGAAAGGTAAAACGGACTTATATACATACTCATTTATAGTATGAGGTCACTTATCAACTTTAACATATTAATAATGTATAACTCATCGAACCCAATTTCGGTTCTGATCATGTGTAACCTGCGCTTAGATACTTGGCGTTGTGGTGCAATTGAAATATCAAAGCAAATGTCATTGTGTTATTTTTATGGCTAGATGTAGTGATCGTATAATTGGGTAATCGAATGGTCGATATATGATTTTTTTATGGAATTGGATACTTGTATTGTCCTCACCCGTTTTAACCAATTGCAAATTGGGTCGCATCGAGGAACAACAAAGGCAGCTACAATCCGCTCATCTGGAGATGAATCAACAGGTTTGGCGATGTATTGATTCATTTGAAACTATCTCTTCTATCCATTAAACACATGCTAAAAATTCTAAGCGTCCTAGAGATCGTATTTTTACTAAGTATTGAGAAAAATTTCCAATTGCATATAGTGATGTAAGATTACAGAAGAGTGTTTGGCTGTATTGTTTTATTGTTTGTTTGTTTAGTTGGGTTTTACGCCGTTTTCAACAGTATTTCAGCCAAATAATGGCGGTTATTTATTCAACTCGTTATTTTCCTATGCTTACTGGTTTACCAGTTCTAAGTGCACATTCTTATGCCAGAAACTGCCCTATTTCAATCAAAGGCAGGGAAAATTGACAGTGGAAAGGATTTCAAGCCCAAACACTACATACGATATGTAGCCGGGTTTGATATCGAACCCGCGAATCTAGGATTTGTAGACCAGCGTTGCAATAACTGGAGAATAATATACCATATTTATCCGTAATTGCCGCTCTCTTAATTAATTAATATACTTATGTTTAAAATTTATTGGCATTTTTACGGAGTTATTTTTGTTAAATATTGTTAAACTCTTATTTTGACATTTAGATTCAAAGGATTTCGGAGAGGCTGGAGAAAGGCAGCAGTGGTGCTGGCTATCTTGTGCCACCAACGTTCAGACGGGAAAAGGTGAGTAATTACGAGAATAAACTGTTTGCAATCAAATAGGGTAAAACACTTAATAGTCCAACACACAAACTAAGAATACACGTAAAACTGTCTCCAGACCACTGCACAGAGTATACGTTCAAATAGAGTTGACCTAATAGAGTATATGAATATTAACCGCGTAACAATATATCCAAACCTGCGAATAAAGTGGAACTAAAAGTGTATACCTTTACATAAAATTGGCGTTCCTGTGTATCTAGACCGAGACCTCAATATACAGATGACGTATAACTGTTTCTAGACCTTCACATATCGTATACCTACCAGTATGTCTAGACCTACACATATCGTTGATCTACCGGTATTTCTAGACCTACACATATCGTTGACCTACCAGTATGTCTAGACCAACACATATCGTTGACCTACCGGTATGTCTAGACCTACACATATCGTTGACCTACTGGTATGTCTAGACCTACACATGTCGTTGACCTACCAGTATGTCTAGACCTACACATATCGTTGACCTACCAGTAGGTTTAGACCTACACATATCGTTGACCTACCTGTATGTCTAGACCTACTCATATCGTTGACCTACCGGTATGTCTAGACCTACACATATCGTTAACATACCAGTACGTCTAGACCTACACATATCGTTGACCTACCAGTATGTATAGAGCTACACATTTCGTTGACCTACCAGTATGTCTAGACCTACACATATCGTTGACCTACCAGTATGTCTAGACCTACAAATATCGTTGACCTACTAGTATGTCAAGACCTACACATATCGTTGACTTTCCGGTATGTCTTGACCTACACATATCGTTGACCTACCAGTTTGTCTAGACCTACACATATCGTTGACCTACCGGTATGTCTAGACCTACACATATCGTTGACCTACCAGTTTGTCTTGACCTACAAATATCGTTGACCTACCGGTATGTCTAGACCTACATATATCATTGACCTACCAGTATGTCTAGACCTACACATTTCGTCGACCTACCAGTATGTCTAGACCTACACATATTGTTGACCTACCCGTTTGTCTAGACCTACACATTTCGTTGACCTACCGGTATGTCAAGACCTACACATATCGTTGACATACCGGTATGTATAGACCTACACATATCGTTGACCTACCAGTATATCTAGACCTACACATATCGTTGACCTACCGGTATGTCTGGACCTACACATATCGTTGACCTACCGGTATGTCTAGACCTACACATATCGTTGCCCTACCAGTATGTCTAGACCTACACATATCGTTGACCGACCGGTATGTCTAGACCTACACATATCGTTGACCTACCGGTATGTCTAGACCTACACATATCCTTGACCTACTAGTATGTCTAGACCTACACATATCGTTGACCTACCAGTATGTCTAGACCTACACATAACGTTGACCTACCAGTATGTCTAGACCAACACATATCGTTGACCTACCAGTATGTCTAGACCTACATATATCGTTGACCTACCAGTATGTCTAGACCTACATATTAAGTTGTTCTACAAGTGTGTCGAGACCACCAACTTTCAATGTAGCAAAACAGATACATACGATAGACATTAAGTTGTTAGACCATTTTGAGGGACTGATGTGGCTAAAAAACTAACAACATTTGAGTAGAACTGGTATTGTACTTATATTATCACACAAAGTTGATACCATTATTATGAATTTAATATTTAACACGACACGAAACAAATATTATAAATTTTAGTCTTAATAAAAAGTTACAATAATGTGATGTATATTGTCTGGCATGTATTTAAAATTAAAAAAATATATACCTTTAGCTTGTGTAATGATTATAAGATGATATAGTTTTTTCATCTGCACTTTCTTCCACATTTGATTATTATACATGTGTTAACAAATGTTAGTCTTTAAACAATGCGTCATGTTAACTGTGCTACGTTGATATACTGTAAGTGTTTTGTTAGTTGTTATGATATAATTCACGTGCATTTCAGATACGTGATGAAAAGTTTGCCATTTGAAGCGAATAGCAAAAAATTGAAGAGTGGTTGTGATGTGTTTTACAAAAGTACAAAGGCATAACGGGAATAAATACCTCTCACCATCGACGTCAACGAGACCAAAGTAAACCAGTGTATGTTTATTAAAATGGATGAAACATTCAAATTAGTATACCTATGCTTGTGAATGCTTTGCATCGACTTATCCAAGGCGATGTTCCCAGTTTTTAGCTCATATGTGCCATGCACAAGGTGAGCTTTTGACACCGCCTTTTTGTTTGTCGTGCAAGTGCAACGTGTGTAGTTTGTAAACGTTTTGTTCAAACGGCCGTCATTGTATTACAAACTTCACAACAATTACTATTGGGTTATCCCCTGACAAAGGTGTTACAATTGTTCTGACCCGCAACACAGAGATTAAATAAATTAGTAATAAAACATTCATTATCTTATCGTCTGAAACTGCACGGGTTTTGATTTTAATATTAGGGTACACAATTGTATTGTGGTCTTATACAACGTTTTCTCAAATTATGCCCTTGCGATCGAACCTTGCGACGCATCTGGGGGTCACACGATTTATGAAAACACTTATTTAGTAAATAACAAAAAGTAAAAGTGGTCCTCTTCTAAGTTTATTCCAGTCATCAAAACTGACCACGCCACGAACAAAGATTCCCGCTTGTGTCACACGGGCAATGGATTCTTAAAGAGCAAGTGTCACAAGCAGAATTTGAGTGTGTACACTGACTTAACAAAATAAGAACTTAACAAACTTATCTGAAACTATAGAGAACGCATCTTTTATATTAGATTTGTGACAGATTGTGGGCCTTTACAAATATTGTTTATATCATACCCTTGGGTTCAACGCTGTCCGTGCTTCCTTTAACAGGTCAACGATCTAGGTATATCATTGTGAAATTTGTATGATGTTGTTTGATGCTTTTGAGCTGGGTCTTTATGTTTGACAATTCATCGCTTGCCATAAATTAATGACTTAGTGTTGAATTAAGTTTGCTTGCTCAATCACTTATGTTTGTTTTGCCCAGTTTACAGTTACTCTACTGTTTTGCATTGTACTTTTCTGTGCTTAATGTGTCTTAACAATATTCTCACTATAGATTTGTAATGACATAGTTGCTAGACAGCCCCTTAATCAAAATGTTTCGCTGAATATAATTTTAGATAGATGCTAGATAAATATATGATTTGTTTACTTTATTGAGGATTTATCTATAATCTGAAACGAACAAGCATGATATTTGTGTGATATAATTAGTGTCATGAAATCCAGGTCACAAATATTAAATACATGCCTTCTTGGATTGTATAGTCTGTTCCAACTAGATAAAGTGAATTACCAATATAATCTTCAGCCTAAACAATTTGCTGATTGTTTGTACATGTTTAAATTGTGTGTTGAATGTTTATCTTCGCGTTGAGTTAATACATGGTTTATTATTTTGTTTTGTTTGAATACTTGAGCATTAAGTTGATGTATGTTGCTATGTATTTCCGTTGAAGACTCAAAAGCTACACTTGACTATTATTACGACTGTTTTAAAGGCCCTATAAAGGTGACGATCCGTAATTTGTTACCGATTTTTAAATATTTTTGTCATATTTTATTAATTAAGGTTATCAAAAACAATATATATATGCTATTGGACATTACCATAAAAAATGAGCAAAACAACTTGTTTTGAGCTCAAAATACAATGTCCTCCAAGTCAATTGTGTTTACAAACAATCAGTTTATTTACATCGCTGTTTACTCGGGAAAGTGAAAGTGCCTCAGGTCACCAAAAATATATCGTTGATTTTCAACGTTTTCCGGTATCACTCACAAAGTAGGTCTCTTCTAAATGGCTTAAACGTCTGTAGTGATCTAAAAAGTTACTTTCTGCTGGTAAAAAGTTGTTTAAAATATAATTAAAATTGAATTTTCTTTCGGCTATTTTTACCATATGTCACCGCTTTGAGGCTTCACACCACGTTAATTGCAAAGTTGTAAACATTTCTACCAATTATGAAACGGATATATCTTCCATAATTCTTGATAACGTTGCACCTACGCTGTGTTATAAGCATTTTTTATATAGGAGTAACTGAAATCTGGTAAAAATAAGACCAGTGTATGTGCATAATAATTGGATGTGTCACCTTTATAGGGCCTTTAAACTACTTAACATACAGACTTGGAAAGCTTGGTGTCCTTAAAGATTAACGATAAGATACAAAGTATTGAAACATGTATTAAATCATTACGTAGAAAAGCGCTAACGCCAATTCGTAGAAGTATTTCAAATTTCTTATATAACCAACGTCAAATCCACAACTATTAAATACCCTTAATAATATGCTTTACGAATTTGTTTTGCAAGGTCAGAAAATAATAAAAATAAGGTTCTTTTCAAGCGATTATGATTATGGTGGTTTAACCATTGTTGATGTATTTGTCTTTGTTAATTATTTGTAATACTCTGGTTACAGACTGATTCCAGATTATTATAGTAAACGCCATGGATTCGCGCTGACATATATTCTTTAATAAGAAAAACTATTTAACTGTTGTTAGTTTAAGCTCGAGTCTTGCCCAACAAAGATGTTTAATCCATTTCGGAAATATTATTTAAAATCATTTTCAGATTTTATCGATCTTTCTTCAATAGTGAATATCACGAAATTACACGAGTTTCCCTTATTTTATTCTTAAATCATACTCATAAGATTTCAATTGGACAGCACCCGTGTCATGTTTCCAGTTGATATAACAAAGAAATAAGATTTGTATAAGATATAATGAACATATATACACTCAAGAACTTTACCAACATTAATGACAACTATTGTTTTTCTATGATTATGGATAGATTAAGCCTATACCGTCTCACAACAAAAATAAAACTTGTATAGATACGATATTAATAAACCACAATGAAACAGGCCAATCAAACTGAAATATCATGTTTAGTATTAATAGCTCCTAAGAGCGGGAGAGTATGCATGCATGGGTTATTTATTCCACAAAAGAATCATACAAATCAAAGGAATAATACAATCAATGGTTCCAAGTGAAACTGGCACACTTAACAAAAGGTCCATATAATATGTTACATTAAATGGACTCAGAAACATTCACATTTTCTGAAACAGAAACAAAAGCACTTATACCTTTATGTTTGGTTACAATGTCATACAACTGCTATTTAACGGCATCACTCACTTCTACTATTAAAAATATTGATAATAATTTCAGTATTCATTCCAAACCCTTTTTTAATGCAGATAAATTTGCAAAGCATGTACAACTATATATATAATTTTTTTTAAATAAAACGCTTTATATATATGTTTTTCCATGGTATGATATCCCCTACAATTCATGGTCTGCGAAGAAGCTGCAAACTAGTATTTACAGTTGTGCAAAAAACAACGCATTAATTCAAACATTTATAAAAAATGATTGGAAATGTTAGAGTCTTGTTTTAATACTGATTTACTTTTATAACTATTTAGTCGTTGTTTTTTGTATTATCGTAGTTTTATAGCTTTACATTTATGGTCACATGACTTTTAAAATTGTATTGAAATGTTTATTCAATGTATGTTTTTATGTTAATGTATTGGCGAGTAAAGTGTTGGTGCAGGTGATATTTCACTGTATTATATTTGCAATGTTACTATTCATGTATAATTATGAAAAGATTAATATCGCGAGGTAATTCTACATCGGTGCTATAGGTGAGCGAAAATACATAATTGCGTACCATATTTTACTTACACATAACTGATAACTGCGCTGTTTTCTCGTGGCCTACAGCAGACCTCTTCCCCTGAACAATATAAATATCTGAATTGTACAAACAAGTATTTAATTGGTATCTTAGTAACGCTCGATTGGTCATTGTCGGCTCGGGTACTTCTAACATGTACCCCGGGTACTCTTAAGTATACTTACATGTACCCCGGGTACGGTAAATATACTTAAACGTACCCGGTCGATATTAGACTGTACCGGAGTTGTGTTCCCGCCCAAAATCCGATGTCGTAAAACGCGATTCCGATTACCGTAAAACGATATTATTTATCTTAAACAAACTTCTCTTTTAAAAAAACTGCATCAACATGCTTTGTGAGTATGATTTTCGATAATATAGAGACCATTTAACAGAAAATTGACATAAATGTGAACATAATTAATAAAAAAAATAGCCGACAACGACTGATTTAGACATAAAACTCCCGGGTACGTTTTAGTATATTTACCGTACCCGGGGTACATGTAAGTATACTTGAGAGTACCCAGGGTACATGTAAGTAGTTCCCGAGCCGACAATGACCAATCGAGCCTTGGTAACATAAATAATGTATGTGCTCACTCTTATCGTTGTTTGAAAAACTAATGTGTATAGAAGTGAATTATAAAATCATTTAGAATTATGTTTTATTAAACGTCTACAATATTTATGTTATTTGCATAGATCATTCATACATTTTTTAGTAATACATACAAGTCATGTACTGCATTATCGTGGTTAATAACAATATTTTGTTTCTGTGGAAAAATTCATATTCATCCTGTACAAATGGATCTACATTAAACAGTAATCCGTAAATTTTCTTTGACATGCATTCGTTATACATTACATTTATTTTTTATGAACTGATATGCTTTTCCATGTCATGTTTATATTGTTTTATTTCTAATCGGGTGAATGTGTGAACACCGTTAGTCTGGTTATCACTTCAATATTGATAGATGAATTAAAAAAAAAAAACATTATATAAATATTACATGTCTGCCAGGGTGACAGTAAATTTGTCAACTTTCGGAAAAATACTGTCAACCACGGCTTCGCCTCGGTTGACAGTATTTCCTCAAGTTAACAAACATGTTAACACATGTTATATTTATATAATGTCATGCTTTTGGGTACTTTAAAAAAATAATTAAAAAAAAATAAGCAAAATTAGCCATAGATATCCATGCATCAAATCTATTTATGATAAATATAACGGTAATGAATGTGATAAATAGTGCCGTCGGTGTGCCAATAAGTGACCATGGAACACCATAACCGTGTAATAAACTACGAGAATCAATAGTATTATCCTATGCACTCTAATTACATATTATATCACATGCTTGTATTTTGCACTGACTCTTGTGTGTGTGATGTTTTATATCATCAACATAGCATACGTTACAATATCATGTAATAAAACTACATGCCAACCATGCTATTAATATGCTATGAATTGTAATGTTGTATTATCAATACACAATACTTAATAAAATACTGAAAAATCACATGAAGAAGTCCGATGAATGATGCAGTTTTAACACAGGCCTTTAAAGGGACTTGTTCACAGATTTTTGCATGTTTTGAAGTTTGTCATTAAATGCTTTAAATTTATCAATGTAAAATCGGAACTAAATAGCTCCAGTATAAAACAAAAATAAAATTAAAGAAAGAAACAAAGTAAGCCACACCTGGGCTTAAACCACTAACCCTTGGAGTAAACGTCAACAATCCTCGTAATGTCACAAAATATAACAATAACAACAGAACTTTCCAAATTATACAATCGTTTTGTAACGTCAAAAGATGCATATAATTGATATTCAAGAGTAGGGTAAATGTTCAGTATTACTGTTTCCTTGCAAAAGACATCACTACATCGAAAATGTGCAAATCTGAAAAAACTTTTTTTAATTTTGTCAATTTATCAAAACGCGAACAAGTCCCTTTAATTCTTACATTGACATTGTAGCTAAGGTCAGGGGTATTACACGCCGTCTCTACACTATAAACATTTGTGTCGTGTTCTGAGAAAACTGGGCAAAATGCATGTGCGTAAAATGTCGTCCCAGATTAGCCTGTGCAGTCCGCACAGGCTAGCCAGGGACGACACTTTCATCTTTTATGACATTTTTCGTTTAAATGAAGTCTCTTCTTAGCGAAAATCCAATTTAGGCGGAAAGTTTCGTCCCTGATTAGCCTGTGCGGACTACACATGCTAATCTGGGACGACACTTTGCGCGCAAGCATTTTGCCTAGCTTTCTCAGAAAACGCCACATTTGTGGAAGGTTTAAGTCCGAACTTGCTCAGTCGAACTCACACGTATACACTCCACCATTGTGACAATTTCTCTCGAGCTTACCGCAAGACTATGTAAAACGATTTGGTTCACTGTCATCGGTTAATGGACTTTCCAGTGTGTATACGATACATGAAAGAAAACCGCCTACGCACTGGCAACCACGTGTTCAAACCTATCCAAAATATTTTGTTAGCATTTGCTAGAGGATCGACCCTGGGTAATTTGTTATAAACTACGCTACAATAGTGTCCGTTCTTTTGAGAAAAAAAATGATTATCGATTCAAATATAATGCTTATCCACGCATTTTTATTACTTATTGTGTGTATATAACATGCTGCCATGTAAATTTATGCATTTTATGTTGAAATAAATCTATCTAATCTATCTATCTGCAAGTAATTATACAATTTAGTTTGTAAACGACTTACTTATTTCATGTGGGGTGAATAGCATTCACTCTTACCAAACGTTGTGTCAGGTTTTCTAAAATTATTAACGTTAAATAGGAAAAGTCTCATTAAATTATAAAGTCTCAACACAGGAACACAATCATGAACACAGGGAACTCAAGGGACATTACCAGGAGGGGAGAGTGATTAAATCTCCGATACTCTTCTATGTAAGGCAAGATACCAATCATCTGTTTTAAACAGGACAATGCATATGAGTCTCGCTCTGTGAAAAGTGGGTGTAATGCATGTGCGTAAAGTGTCGTCCCAGATTAGCCTGTGCAGTGCACATAGGCTTATCAGGGACGACACATTTTGCTTTTACGGAATTTTTTGTTTGAAGGAAGACTCTTCTTGACGAAAATCCAGTTTAGGCGGAAAGTGTCGTCCCTGATTAGCCTGTGCGGATTGCACATGCTAATCTGGGACGACACTTAACACACAATTATTAAACCCCATTTTCACAGAGCGAGGCTCATATAAGACAAACATCACATATGTGGGATTAAATAAACTCCAGAAACCTTAAAGAGTAAGAGAAATTATTACTTACACCCGCTTGTATTTAAAGACAGGTGACCAATTGCCCATACAATAAGGACAAAACGTAAGACATAAAATGTAGGACACGATTATAGCTGGAATCATCGCCTAGAAACGGAAAATGACAAGCATTTGGTGTTAAACCGGTTGAATAACGCGACAAACCTAACACTTAGCCCAACATTAACCCATTTATGCCTAGCGTCTAGAAAAAAGGGCCTTGGCAAACAGCGTAGACCCAGATGAGACGCCGCATGATGCGGCGTCTCTTCAGTGTCTGCGCTGTTTGCTTAAAGGAATTTTTGTAAGAAATATTCTAAATATAGAAATAAATATACTAGACATCCCTAATTTTGGAAATAAATTGATTCAATTAAGAAGGATGGGAGAGTCCACTAGGCATAAATGGGTTAACCTCGTAGCAATGAATTTCAATATAAAACCAATAAAATCGAATTTTAATTCGATTGTATTCAATTGAATTGCAATACCATTACTCTTTTTTTTTAATTCAACAGAGCAACCGAATAATACATTTCTGAGGAACGTTGAAATAAAGACGAATATCAACTAAATTCTGCTTTGTTCACAAGAATTCAAAAAGTAACATATTATGAGCCGCGTCAGTCATGTCACGAAACCTTGCGTCACGTCATAGCGAACAGCGAAACTACTGAGTAGAGTGCGCGATTGCGCAGACTGATGTTGAACAACGCTGGCCGTGTATGGCATAAGACCAATAACATGGTCTCATTAGGAGACAGCGTACCAGAAAGTGTGATGAGCAGACAAGTCTAGAGCATTTTGCATAAGACCCATTTTCGCATGACTCAGGAATAATACAGCCACATTTCCGGTGTAATATTTTGCTTTTTAAAGATTCATAATTTTTTGATCCGTTCCGAATTCACATTCTTATAAAACTCACTGCATTGTTAGTGTCTTGTTAACCGCGTTAACAATACGTTTTAAAGAAAGTTACTCTAGATTTAATGACGATCTGAACGATTTGTTCTTGATAATTATTCTCATATTTTAAGCAGTTAACTCAATAAATCATGCAAATATACGATGATACAACACAAACAAATGTAAATATATATGTTTTGTTATAATACATTTCTTCAAATGGAATAACAAACACATTAGTTGGCTTGATTGACATTTAATACAAAATGGAAATGTATATACGTCATTTACTTGTCGATTAAATACTTTAAAATCACTTCGCCATCTTGAATAATACAATAAAATAAANTTACTTGTCGATTAAATACTTTCAAATCACTTCGCCATCTTGAATAATACAATAAAATAAAACAAGTAAGAATCGCAGAGTTATATGTTTGTTTTCATTTGTTTTGACTGATGATATATAGTGCTGCTTTATCGTAAATATGTATTTTAATCATATAAAAAACATCCGTGATATCAAACGACTGTAATCGCATACATGTAACGGAACATCATTTTAACAGGACTGGT
>VMBQ01007334.1:22071-47786 GCA_007657795.1 Dreissena rostriformis | reverse complement strand
ACTACCGGTAGAGGCATGTTTGGGTGATGACGTGGGACCATTGAGCAGGGCAGTTTTTGTTTATATGGCTATAGTGAAACGTTGTTAACGCTCCATTGGCCACATTTATCGGCCAATCTTCATGAAACTTGGTCAGATCATTTTTGCCCAATCAAATCTCAGATGAGTTTGAAACTTGGTCATCTTATCTCAAAAACTAGGTCACTAGGTACAATTAAAAAAAAGAGCATGTTGACACTCTAGAACTTGAAGTAACCTTTTTGTCCAATCTTCATGAACCTGGGTTGGAGCATTTGTTCTAATGATATCTCTGACGAGTTCAAAAATAAAAATGTGCCTAAAAATCAATACCGTTATGTATCTTTCATAAAGTACTTTTATGATTTTAAACTCCACCTTTTCAGAATTGTTTATTCCCTTCTGGTCTCAGGTGAGCGCCTTTAGGGCCCATGGCTCTCTGGTTTTCTTGTATTAAAGAACTCGGAGAATCTCCAGACATGAGTTCAATTTTAAGAAATGATATCACGACGAGTTGTGTCCAGTCGGCAGGAAGCGAAAGTTAAGATGAAGACTCCATGGAATCTATCGCGGACGAACCTTGCAAATCGAAACCAACAATCACGTACGACTTCACGGTTAAAACTTGGAAAGACGACATAGCGTTTATTGTTGAAAATAAACTGATATACGCTGCTAAGGTCGTGCTTTGACCTCTCCGGTGTTTGAAGCTATGTTTGGCCCTGAATTTGCAGAGCCAAACAAAAATGAAGTGAAACTTCCTGGTAAACAATTTGATAGCTTTCACGAATTTCTCTGCTGCTTTTATCTTAACATACAGAAGGAAATCACTATTGATAACGTGTACAAAATGCTGCCTCTAGCAGATGAATACCAAATAGAGCCCCTAAAACAGAAATGTGAAGAATTTCTTCTGGGGTTCATGAACGATACTGATGATACAAAGAAACTCCTGGCATGTCTGTCTGATGTTTCCCTGTATAATCTTTCATCAGCGAAAGAATGTTGCATGATAAGAACCCTCAAGAACTTGTTAACTTTTCCAGTGATTTAGTGTCAGACGACATACTAGCATTGGTACTTAAGACATTGGTTTTAAAGCAGCATTCAATTTGCTGCAATCTTCAAACTCAGCTGATGAAATCCAACCTGCTGTTGCACATGTATCAGGGATTGATACTAGCAGAGCTCCAGGGCTTTGAAAATGCTATCGGAGCAACCATTAGACATACTGTGACAAACGTTTCCAAACTGGGGATGCAGAACAGCAAGCAGATAACCATTTGGAATTTCAAGTTCAACGCATTATTTAAAATGTCGGCAGACGATTTTGGCGTCTATCTTCAGTGTGAACAACCAGATGGTAGTATGAGTTGGTCATGTAATGTCAAAGGTCTTCTCTTTCTGAAAAAAACATGCTGGAGCCGTTGACAAGAACAGCCGTTGCTTTGAGATATCGAAAACCTTGACGCCATAACATCCTGTGTGTGGATGGGGAGTCTTTGACGTAATGGAGCGTGTGTTAAATCCACGCCATGGCTACATCAAAGATGACAGACTGGAAGTTCAAATTGACTTCTTGGCAAATAAACCAAATGGGAGTTGAACCATCTTGTTAACGCACAGCAAATGCAGTGAAATTGAGCACGTTTGTCAGAGCTATAACTATAGATTAAGTGCATAATAAACACAGAGTTTCAACTTATCATATCTATGATGTTTATTTTGAATTTAAATTCCAAAGTCAAGCTTTACACATTGTGTGGTAATTTATAGTGGCTTCCATTGACTTGTGGATGCAATTATAGATTTTTGTCTGCAGACAACACCGTCATAGTTCCGATATTGATTTGTTTCAATCAGCATTTCTAAAAATTACTTAATTGAATCAACACATCAAACAGGGGTTGTATGCAGTAGTGTTTTACATATAAATAACCTTCGCTTTTAACACTTTCATTAGTTATGGTAAATTGATTGAACATATTTAATTGGAACCATCACAATCATGGCAAACTTGTCTTGTTTTGAAATTAATATCTGTTTAATTTTAAGCTCTTTAGAGCACTTCGTGCTCAAGGTGAGCTATTGTGATCACTCTATCTCTGATGTGCTTTGTCAACTACTTCTTTGGTGCCACATTTTTATGCCCCCGGTAGGGTGGCATATAGCAGTTGAACTATCAGTCCGTCCGTCCGTCTGTCAGTCTGTGTGTCCGTCCGAAAACTTTAACGTAGGCCATAACTTTTGCAATATTGAAGATAGCAACTTGATATTTGGCATACATGTGTATCTCATGAAGCTGCACATTTTGAGTGGTGAAAGGTCAAGGTCATCCTTCAAGGTCAAAGGTCAACAAAAAATTCGTTGATTTAACTAATTACAAACTTAAAGTAGTTGCAGTTTCACAGTTTGCTATTTTGAGTATTTGTTTCGGATAAATGAATGCAACACTGTGTGAAGCAATTACATTTGTCGGTTTTTTAATTGCTTTCGCGGGAGGGCTTTTGTTTGCAGTTGCAGTTTCACAGTTTTCTATGTTGATATTTATTATTATGCATTTAAATATTGACTGCAAGAAATGCAATTGAAACATTACAGTCAAAGATAAATTAAATAAGTAATTCAGACAATTTAGTAACATGCAAACGCACCGTTAAGTGTTAACAGAATTTCACTTTCATTTTCGCAAGGTTTTCAGGAAGTCCCCGGGAAGCACGTTTTTTGCATGGATGTGTGTATGACGCGATTTAACGATGCTCTGTATCGTATTGCATTCAATCTAAATTAAATCATTTCATTTTATGTTTTAATATAATGTTATTTTTATAACATTAAATTTAAAATTGGATTATCGGATATATATGCACATTAGTAAAGCGGTATGTATATAGTTAGAACGACGTGATATACATATCGAAAACCCATAACAAAGTTGTTACCAATCTATAGTGATTAGAGGGCTGGTAGTAACAAGAAATATCTTTAAAAAAATATACGGCGTTGGTGTTAAGAAGTGTTTGTAGGTTAAAACGATCGTCAATTAAACCAATTAGATCAAAGACTCATGACTAATAGCGGCAGTGTTTTGCTAACAAATCTTAGCCGCATTATATATGCATACATTTAAGGTTTTAGAACTGTAATGCGACATTTTGATTGTTGGTCTTGAATTGTTCAAACTTTTTTGTTAATTCTCCATGTCATGTTATGTTTTGCTTTCAACACTATATTATTATGTTTATATAAAATAAGTATACCAAAAAAAAACTTTGTTAAAAAATAGTTTTCATCTCGAGGGAATCGACTCCTGGATTTTTCAATACAAAAACGTATGCTTTACCTCTACACCACAGAGACATTAATTTATTTCGATGAATATTAGAACAATTATTTCCTAACGGCGTACATCATTTACGCTATACTGAAATACTAATACAGTCAACCAGTGTTTCATACTATAATTTAACACGTTTTGAAGTCTAGGCAGAACACTTTCTATTTTGTTCAATACAGTTATTTTTAACAAATTCGAAAGTTCCAGTTATTCATTCGGGCCTACTGTCGGGAAATTTCTACATCGTATTACATGCAGCTGTTGATATAGGTCAATTGGGGTTAACACCTGTGTTAGGCAACTAAGCCGTAAACAGATTTCTCCACCAGGTGCGGTTGCTACGTTTACCGTGTTATGGACAGTAGTGATCATTGAATATACTATTTTTAGCATTTGTATGCCCCCCTTCTTCGAAGAAGAGGGGGTATAATGTATTAGGCCGGTCTGTCTGTTATCGTGTGTGTCTGTCCCAAAACTTTAACCTTGGTCATAACTTTTGCAATATTGAAGATAGCAACTTGATATTTGGCATGCATGTGTATCTCATGGAGCTGCACATGTTGAGTGGTGAAAGGTCAAGGTCATCCTTCAATGTCAAAGGTCAAATATATGGGTCAAAATCGCTCAAAAGGGTGCATAGTGTTTGACAAAACACATCACTTGTTCTGCTTGTAAATCTCTCCTTTTTGGTTAGGTCAAAGTTCATACTTACATTCGGTAAATTTGCTTGTACCAGGTATATTTACTGTTTACATAGATTTTTATCGACTGAATTGAAATAAGTCTCATTTTGGACAAACACTGTTTCAGGATGTAACAATAGATGAGAAAACATGGATTTGAAGTTGAATGAATATCATCAGTGTACGTTTAACGATAATGAAAAAGATGTCACCAATGGCACCACTGGCAATAAAACTGAATACAATCAGTACAATGTTGATGACGTAATTAAAATAAATGAAACTAGAGAACTATGTTATCCTTTAAGTCCTATCCTGTCACATCACACAGGATCGAATTTGAGTCATTACAATAATCATTTATCAGTTGAAGGGGAAACAGTAGAATTGATTAATGTTGATTATACTTCCATATCTACCGATGAATTGGTCTTTACCAATAAACCAGGCAATGATTCTACAGTTCAAAGTCAAGACAGAACAGGGTACATAGACTTAACTTGTTGGAACGAGATTGAAATCACCGATGCTGAGATTGTTCCTTCTGCAGAACCAGATAATATTGTTAGTGTACTAGATGCACGTCGAATGACAGTCGACGAAAACATTAACACTAGTAATGTGCACTGCCTTGATATAAATGATTGCTGTCGATTTGACAACATTATTGGCGTTTTGAGACAGGACAAAGGTTTGTATAAATCAGCGTGTATCGCAAACGAAACCATAGAGTGTAGCTTTGCTGTAAATCGCATAAATGCAGAAGACACATCGAATGGATTGGAGGCAGCATCGTGTAGAAAAGACAGTTATTCAAATGACATTTCAACAGGTTTTCACAGTAAAGAATTATTGAAGCAAGGAAAGATTAAACCTACAGATATTGAACCTGGCATCACATCAGATGCTAGAGAAAACATGTCAAGTATTGTTTCACTCAAAGAAGGTTGTTGTGAGGTTGAAAAAAGAGTGCTGAAACATGCCCGATCTTCAGAACCAGTTGAAGACACATGTGGTCCAAGAAATGACTGTACTTTGGAGAATCTAACAGCTTACAGGGAACGTGAAGAAGTCCCAAAGGTGTATAAGCAAGGTCAAACATTTGCTGGCTCTAATGGTCATTTTTACATGTATAATTTAAGAACTGATGGAAATTGGGAATTGATCAAGCTTGCCATTCCTTACCCTCACAAATCACTCTCAAAACCTGCTGGTGGAAAAGCTATAAAGCGCCTGAACCCAAAAAACACTGCAGAATCTATAATTGTTTACAAGAAGCCAAAATACCCAGAAAAAATGATGGTAGAGCTGAAAGAAGATCGGTTCGTACGACAAAATACGTTGTATCAGATGCAAGATGGAGTGTTTGGTGATAACCCTCATGTTGTCAGAGTTTTGAAGGATGGAACTGTGTTGGACGTTAGTCAATGGTATCAGTGTTATATGCCAATGAAAACATGTTCGTTGAAAACCAAGCAGAAATCTAATGTCAAGCTGAAAAAGGCTAATCAATCAAATGTTTTGTCTGCAAATACGAAGCTGAAGAAAAACAAGACATTTGCCTCTAACGCCCTAAAAAGCGGTCGTAAAACAAAGTCATTTAGGAAGAAAAAGCAGTGTTAATATTAATATTAGAACCCTGGAGAGCGTACAATTATATAGAATTTAAAACTAATAAACCGGATATATTTTTGGCATAGTCTAGGCAGGCTCGTGATATGGAAAATTATGAGTTTACTTAAACCGGCTTTTTATGTCCCCCAGTCTATACTGGGGGACATATTGTTTTTGCCCTGTCTGTTGGTTTGTTGGTTTGCACAAACTTTAACATTGGCCAAAACTTTTGCAATATTGAAGATAGCAACTTGATATTTGGCATGCATGCGTATCTCATGTAGCTGCACATTTTGAGTGGTGAAAGTTCAATGTCAAAGGTCAAATATATGGGTCAAAATCGCTCAAACTTTAACATTGGCCATGCCTTTTGCAATATTGAAGATAGCAATTTTGGTGTGGTGAAAGGTCAAGGTCATCATTCAAGGTCAAAGGTCAAATATATGGGTCAAAATCGCTCATTCAATATACACTATAACTTCTTATCAACTTATTTCATACACTTCATATCTGATATGCATATGTATTTCATACAGCTGAACGTTTGAACTTCAAGGTCACCCATCTAGGTCAAAGGTCAAGGTCATCCTTTAAGGTCAAAGTTTTTTTAGTTTTTTTTTAAAAACTGCACCCACAGAATCGCTCAAACTTTAATGTCAAATACTTTAATGTGAATGTCCGGAGGTCAAGTTATGTCAAGACAAGGTCATTTTTCAAGGTCAAAGGTCATCTTTTTTAAAACTGCACCAGGTCATCCTTCAAAGTCAAAGATCAAATATATGGGTCCAAATCGCTCAAAAGGGGACATTGTGCATTGTGTTTCACAAACACCTTGTTATATTTTACGTTCTGGTTCATTTATATTTTTGCTATCATGAACATTCATTATCATCCAATTAAAAATAATAATTGTTTGTATCATGTTTCAGATGGTATCTGTATAATATGCAATTGTGTTTATTTTCCTGTAAATGTCTACGCCGAGTACGACGCATTTAGAATTGCACTTGTCTGTCCGTCCATCCTGAAGATGGTGTTTTCAACTTCTCTGTAACTATTGGATTAATATCGCTCACATACAGCTATAACAGTTGAATAACCTAAATGTGTAGATGATGGTAAAGAAACAAATGTTTGCTGCGACAAGTTTTCGCTGAATTATGGCCCTTTGTCTGTTTTTCCACTTTATCATTTTTTTTTCGTTTTCCGCTGTAGAATACCCTAAGTCCCAAATTGTGTTTGTTCTACTTCTCTTTAATAACTGGGTAGATTTCGCTCATTCTTTCACAGTTGAATAACATTCATGTGTAGTAGATTGTCCGGAAAGTAATTTTGTCTGCGACGAATTTTGGCAGAAGGATGGCCCTTTGTCTGTTTTTCCACCTTAGCTTATATAGTCCCAATGTTTGGTGGTTTTATCTACTGGTCGCATCTCGCTTAAGCTTTCACAGTTAAATTACCTGTATGTGCTGATGATCGTAAAAAGGAATTTGGGGAGCGACGAGTTTTGGCAAAATCATAGCCTTTTGTCTGTTTTTTCCATTATGGAATATGTTCATGTGGTCCTTAAATTTTGTGTTTTCAACTCCTCTAAATTGGCGGATTTTGCTCAAACTTTCAGAACTGAATGACCTTAATGTGTTGATAGTCGCTAAGAAAGGCATTTTGATTTTATTCATTTCTCGTGTTTGCATTGTCCGTTTTAGAATATATATATTGGATTTGTCTGCGTCCAAACATGTGTTGTAGGGGCATCAGTGTCTGTGACACATTTCTAGTGTTTTTCGATTTTACACTTTCAGTTCGAAAGTTAATGTGCTGTTTAGAATTTTGAGAATTCATGTACAAATACTCAAATAGTGTTCTTTTAATGAGGTTCGATAGTCAAGTTGTGCTTTGTTTTATTTGTTATATTATTTTAAAAATAACATGTATATGTAAGTGTTAAGACAACAATACGGATATTTATTTGACTTTTTTCTCGTTGCATATTTTAATATTTTAGTTATATTTGTTTAAAATGTTGACCTCAAGTTTATTTTTGTTAGTTTCATGTAAGCATTTTAATGAAAATAAACGGGCGTTGTTTTTTTAACATAGCGTTTGTGATTTCCTTGTATTTTGTTGACCGTCTTTTTATCATTATGTTGGAACTAATGTTGTACATAAGAGCATAAGCAGTACAAAGTGTTAAGGCATTTTTGACAACGCAAATAAAAGAGCATTGCTCTGTGAAAAGGGGGTTTAATATATGTGCGTAAAGTGTCTTACCATAAAAGCCTGTGCAGTCCGCACCGGCTAATCAAGAACGACAATTTCCGCCTAAACTGGATTTAAGTCAAGAAGAGTCTTCCTTTAAACGAAAAATACAATAAAAGCGGAAAGTGTCGTCCCCGATTAGCCTGTGCGGTTTTCACAGGCTAATCTGGTATGGGACTTTACGCACATGCATTAAACCCCCTTTTCTTAGAGCGAGGCTCATTTATATTCTTAATTTTTTTTGATTGCCCGTACGCTCAGGAAGAACAAGTTATGTCATACAACGTAATTTCTATTTCTGAATATTGGAAATGTGCATTTTCCCGATAAACATTCAAATTATTGCGGTTAACTATACAATTTATGTTTGTCCCAAATAAAGGTCAAGGGTCAAATTCCCGCTTGCGGCTCGATATGGCTGTCGATATGTGCGTGCGTTCGAGCTTGTCCGGACCTTAACTTTTTTATTCTTCGTGTATTTTTAAGAACTTTCCCGCAAATGTTCACCATCATAAAAGAAATGTAACACCCGTCTCCTCCAGAGGCCATGGTCAAAAGTATAGGTCAATAAATGACCACCACGAGGAGACGATATTTCGCGCGTAAAATCCGTGCCATAGATCTGCCATTTACTAGGCGTCTTGAATGTAGCAATTCTAACAATTATACCAGGCATTGTCATCGCACGGTAGTTGAGGTACATGTCGATGTGGCTATCAAAAAAGGTCAATCTATAGATGATGTAAGCAAAACGACCAAGATGGACACAGTTTCTTTTTGTTTGTTTGAATTTCTGCGAAGTTTTAAACTTCATACGGTTCATCTTCACGAAAAGTTATACAATTCAAGCTGGCAAATTGCTGGTAACTTGGATAAATGTTTGTGTTCCTGTTTGTGTTGTTGAAATATATAAGCACAAATGCTGACCAATAATAGACGATATGTGTCGCAAGCAGGAACCACATACTGGTTTCAACCTTCAATGACATAACTAAAAACGCATGATATAATGTTTGATGTTTTGATAGATTGTTCCTTCTTAAAATTGTATAGGCCTATACAAGACAACATGGTATAAATACTTTAACCCTTTAAGCGCTGGAACCGAATTTTAAAGGCCTTTGCAAACAGTTTGGATCCAGATGTGACGCCACAGAACGTGGCGTCTCATCAGGATCCAAACTGTTTGCTATTCTGATAGTATTCTTTGAAAAAAATTGAAGAAAATGCTAATTTTAGAAATTCAGCAGACGACATTTTTGCAGACGACAAATTTCCCAGCATGCACAGGGTTAAATATAAGAAAAAGCATATACATTGTAAAACTGATCGATATGATTTCAACAGTTCGTAGACTATTATTAGTTTTAACTTATTTATTTTAGCTTGATTGCATCAAAGCTTATTGAAACGATGTCGAGTCCGTTTCCTGGGACTAGAACCAGTACTAGGTGTCTTTGAGGGAGATCGAACGATCGCTTTTAGTAGGGGACGAACCCGTGACCTTTCGAGTCTAACGAAGCTGAAGTGGCATTGTGTTATACGAGAGGGTTACACGACAATTATGTATGTATGTTTATATATAAAAGGTTATGGTATATTTTATTCTTGTAGATACTTTCGATGCTCTTAACCCTTTGAGTGCTGGAACCGGATTTTGAAGGTTTTTGCAAACAGTTTGGATCCAGATGAGACGCCACAGAACGTGGCGTCTCATCAGGATCCAAACTGTTTGCTATTCTGATAGTATTCTTTGAAAAAAATCGAAGAAATGCTAATTTTAGAAATTCAGCAGACGACATTTTAGCAGACGACAAATTACCCAGAATGCAAAGGGTTAAAGAATAGTATGCTTTACACGCATTAAATTGTTACTTAGCAACTGAAGTATGAAAGCACGTCACAGAATATAACGTTTGAACATTGCAAAAAAAATCTAAAACACGATTGATTTATACAAAACTAAATCTAGATGTTTGTTACCAACATGAGTAATACCTCCGGACCGCCTTGTAACCGATTTTAAATGGCAAACCACTCTGTTAGGTATGTTTCACTTCTGAAAATAGTTTCGTGCAGTCAATGTTGATATATTCTAAAATCAATATAATCGGCTGAGAACTGTAAAAGAACTTCGCTCCACACACTTAGCCGGACACACCAACAGACCTACCGCGTGACCCCAGTTTATCTCCTCACCCTACCCCCCCNCACCCCCCCCCCCCCCAATTGCGGGGATATACTAATTATTTAACCGTTACACATAACGACGATATACCGGTAAGCAGTGCTTGCAAGTCTTTTTCACTTTCTCAAAAAGGAATTTGTATGACGGGGGTACAGTTTCCAATTTTTTTCTTTTTCCGAAAACTGACATTTATAAACGAATGTACCGGTAAGTAAAGTGAGTTCTCTATTTATTCACATATTTGTCATTAAAGTACGTATTAAAAAAACGTCTTACACTAGGATCCCACCATCAATTTCAAATAAATAGGACTTGAACTATCTTATACCGACACAATGTAAACTAACACAGGATTCCATTTAAAGGGACGAACAATCTATACCAATTTCGGACATAAAACACACATACAAGTACAATACGATTAACGTCTCTTTGTTGATTGCATTCATTATGTTAAATGTCTACATTTAAGCCTGATTCTAGTAGTATTTCTTCTTAACGGGTACCAGCGGCAGACCCATGCTGGACGCTCGCGGCAGACCCATGCTGAGAGCGCCTGGTTCCCGTATTCCGGCCATGGCCATATTCACTGGGCTGAACGGCAGGTAGGCGGGGGAGGCGACTAAACCCGGGAGTGGCGACGCACCGTACATGGAGTGGGCAGCGCCTTTGGGAATAAGTGCGTAGTGTTAATAGGGACATGGAGCGTTAAGCGGCAACTTTTGCTAGTGGTAGTGGCGGTGGTACTGCTGCTGATGATCATAAAGAGTATGAAAATAATGATGATTATTATTATTAGTAGTAGTACATGTACTATTATTATAACAAGAGCGGCACATATGCTTATGGTGATGATGGTCGACGATTGATGAGGAGGAGGATGAAAATGATGATGGTGATGGTGGTGGCGGTGGTGGTGATGATGATTATGATCTTGGTGATGAAGGTGATGATGATGACGCACGTTGATGGGGATGGGGATGATTCTTTGTTATAGTTGATTGTGTAAGTCTCCGTAGCGAATTTCCGACATTAACAGTAACACCGGAAACCAATACTTATATAGTTGTGAACACAATTTATGGTACAAAGTAATGAAAAAGCTCTGAACTGAGCTTAACGTACTTGACTGCAGCTCGTACGGCCACGTGAGAGGGGAGAACATGGCGTCATACTGCGAGTACCCGAACACAGAGGACGCCGTTTGTATGGGTAACGAGGCGGGTCCGAACCCGGAGGGACCTGCGAACAAAGTTCAGTTTTAAATAGGTATGGGAACGAATATCCGAATATTCTTCGAATATTAACTTATTCAATATGGACGACAGTCGGTCATATTGAATTGTATCTAATAGATACAATTCAAAATGGCCAACTATCGGCTATATTTAATAAGTTTGTTCGTTCAGCTTCTTCTTAAATAAAAATAACTTAAAAAACAACAAAGCGCACTTAAACACTGGCATGTGAACGATTGTGAGAAAAAGTCTAAGAACGTTCTCTGTTTCCAGTAACCCGACATACCCTTATTTTTGATGCCCACACTAAACTTTTTGTTGTATTCCAGTTTGAGTTTTCGTTATTTTTTGCTAGATTCGCTCGTATTCGCAAAATTAAACTTTTACGTCTTAAGAAAGTTATTTTGCAAATAGATTTAGAAGATTGATGTCATTGAAGTGGTAAATAACTTATAAACTGCCCATGTTTATTAAATAAAAATGCACGAGACACTACTTCATTTGCATTGACTGAAGTAAGCGAAAATGCAACAGTACAAACAAGAAAAACGCCATCCCATTCTTACCAGCCACAAAATTGCGAATCGGTCCGTTTTACATGGAAATTTACAAAAAAAGGTCAAAGGGTGAAGGTCACCTGTTTCTCCCATGGCTCTGAGAGCCTCCTCGTGGGTCATGTCTCGGTGGCGCGGGTCCGACGTGGGTACGATGCTGATCGGGTGCTTGATAGGCCAGTCGTGGAACTCGCTGGTCACGCGCCCAGAGAAACCCACCCGGACGTTGTCAAAACCGGAACCGGTGTAGGAGTTCTGGCCCTGTGGTGGGGTTGGAGCATTTGGCTGATTAATTTAAATTAGGGATGGGACCGAATATTCGAAAATCGGCCGAATATTCTTATTCAAAATTCCCATTCGAATATTCTATTTTTATTCCGAGATACCTCCGAAAAAGTTGTTGTAAGTACATCTACAAAGTCGCAGTTTTGGTTTAATGCAGACGACTTTCCTGTGTTAGTCATGATACGTCCACTTTTTGGGATTAAATCTCCGTGCGTTACATAACCGGTAATAACAAAGAAGAAATTAATTGCAGATTCACTCCAATAGGTTTATAAGAAATTTGATGAAACAGGTAAAACTGAATAAACAAACCAATATACAAAACTAGTAATAGCCGCATCTTTTATTTCAAACATTTAATATGTTTATAAGAGAATAATCGTCTGCGTTTGTTCATTTGATAGAGTGTATATAACAGCATATATTTACGCTCATTGGGTCATTGTCGACCTGAAATGGCTTGAAGTCACCCGGGGGTGACTAGAAGCCGATTCTTGTCACCCGAGGGTGACTTTAAGCCGATTCATCACACCCTGGGTTGACACGAAGCCGATTCTAGTCGACAGGGGGCTTGAAGTCACCACAGGGTGACACAAATCGGCTTCTAGTCACCCCCGGGTGACTTGTGGGCCATTTCAGGTCGACAATGACCCAATGAGCTATATTTACCATGTATGCCATAATTGGACGAGACATTAGATATTGGTCGCACATGGGTCGGTATGGAATTTATGAAGACATTTCACTAGTTGGAGCCGCACCATTAAGCCTACATGTGTGTAATACAGCGTCTTGGAGGGGACCCGTGCGGATAAGGTAAGGGGCAGAATACATGTATTTTAATGTTTATGAGGTCCTTCGGCACCTGAGGCTACATTATCTGAGAACACGGAGTGGTTTTCAGCACTCCTACCTTATTAACCTATAAGAATCATGATAGTTGGTACGAATTTTCAAGTCAACGCTACACTTTCCAGCTATTATTTTTTTACTGAAAGATATTCAATTTTATTGTGGTCTTGTGCTCTGTTTGTGTAGNTATGGTGACCATCAACAAAAATCACAAGCACTGGGAATTATGATTTAAACTGGGTCGACTGGGTGAGATGCCCGTGTACAAACCACTACGCTAACCGGGACGCCACTACACATGAGCTCACTTGATACCAGCTCGATCACTTACCGGCGCAATGTCGCAGGAGCTCTGATCCTTGGAGATGCACATCTGTTTGACGGGGTCGCAGTACAGGAACTCTGAGCCGCAGTCCGGACACTGCGGGAGCGTCTCGTACTTGTAGAACTTCTTGATGAAGATGTGCGATAGCGCATCTATGTTGCGCATGTGTTCGTAGCCGTACATCCGGTCGAAGGCGGTGTGCCCTTGGCGACCTCTTACGGCGCTCAGGTGGTCCGGAGGGTAGTCGGTCTCGGGGTCGATTCCACAACTACGGAATACCGTATTAGCATTGATGGCATGTTCACTGACATATCTTGACATTTATATGAGCCTCGCTCTATGAAAATGGGGCTTAATGCATGTGCGTAAAGTGTTGTCCCAGATAAGCCTATACAGTCCGCACAGGTTAACCAGAGACGACACTTCGCTTTTATTGTATTTTTCTTTTAAAGGCAGACTCTTCTTGTAAAAAAACCAGTTTAGACGGAAAGTGTCTTCCCTGATTAACCAGTGCGGATTGCGCACGCCAATCTGGTACGACACTTTATGAACATGCATTAAAACCCCTTTTCACAGAGCGAGGCATATTTATTTGTGTTGTCAAAAATGCCTTTAAAATGTCTTAAAACACAACCCAATAACAAAACAACACCAACGATAGTAACACATACACAACTAGACGTGAGTCCGAAGTATACGGATGCCCCCTCATTCAACTCTTGCCTCAAAACTCAACTAATGTCGATACACAAAATACTCAGGTGCGCCAGTGCACATGCATATGTGAGCCTCGCTCTGTGAAAAGGGGATTTAATGCATGTTTTTAAAGTGTCGTCCCATATAAGCCTATGCAGTCCGCACAGGTTAATCAGAAACGACACTTTCCGCTTGTATGATATTTTCGTTTAAAGAAAGTCTAGTCTTAGCGAAAATCCTGTTTAAGCGCCCTGATTAGCCTGTGCGGATTTTATTTCGTTCTTAGGTTTGACAACGATCCACCATTTTAAACTTAATTAATTAATATTTGGTCCGAAATATGGAGAGATTAATGTTTTCAGTTGTTGCTGTTAATACAATAAAACGCATGATTTTTGTCTAACGAAATATTTTCAGACAACTGAACCCATCTAATAATTGCATCTGTATTCTATTACGGAGATGAAGATTATTCATTTTTGAGCCTCGCTCTGTAAAAAGGGGTTAAATGCATGTGCGTAAAGTGTCGTCTCAGATTAGCCTGCGCAATCCGCACAGGCTAATCAGGGACGACACTTTCCGCTTTATTTGTATTTTTCGTTTAAAGGAAGACTGTTCTTGGCTAAAATCCAGTTTAGGCGGAAATTCTCGTTCCTGATTAGCCTGTGCGGACTGAACAGGCTAATCTGGAGAGACGCACATATATTTAACTTCCTTTTCACAGAGCGAGGCTCATTTATATATGCCTTCAAATGAACATAAATATGCTCATTTGTTTGTTATGCCAACTTTAAACGTTTTAACGTTAGCGCCAGAAGGCAATTAGACGCAGCGGTCACCAAGGGGTAAAAGCGTTAACTCTACACGTGCGAAGCGTAAATCGCGTTGGACAGGTGTCGCCATGTGTAACACGGCAAACGCGTCGAGATTTATTGCTGACAGATGGTTTAAATGAGTCGAAACGGTCAAATATGAAACGTTTTATGACCGTGCGGAAACGCTGAATGAAGGATCGTGGCAATATACGTGAAACTAATTGTGTTCTTCGACGAGTGGCTGATGGGACATCGACCGGCATTTACGTATTAACATCGATTGTACTAAATAGTTAATGCAAATCGTTGATATGGAAGATTCGAAATAGCCAACGTACAAACTGATCAATAACGGCAAGTGTCTATTTGGCAATTTATGTGATCTGCAATCTTATTATACAACATTAAAGAACAAATGAACACGTTTAAATATAGAAATATATCGATTTTAAAATAAAACTTGGTATGATAGAATAACATTTCCGTGTTTGATGAGCAAAATAAGTCACTTTTTAAAAATTAAAAAGTCGCATGTCATAAAAAAGCATGTCCATAGCAAGTTATGATACGACGTGCTATCCCATCAAAAACTAACTTAGATCTTTTATATAATTCACTGAGCACATTATTGCGTGGACTGAAAGGTCCCATTTGTAGTAGGCATGTTTTCACTGGTTTCCTTATATCAGCCTCGTTTTGTGAAAACTGAGCTTAATGCACACGAGTAAATTGTCGTCTCAGATAAGCCTGGGCAGTCCGCACATTTTCCACCTAAGCTGGAATTTCGTTTAGAAGACACTTCCTTTAGACGAAACATTCCATAGTCCAAGCGGAAAGTGTTGCCCCTGATTAGCTTGTGCAGACTGCACAGGCTAATCTGGTAAGGCACTCCACGTACGTGCATTAATCCCGGTTTTCCCAGAGCGAGGCTCATTTATAGGATCTTTAATTTATATAGGGTCGCTATATTTTTCAAGGATGTACATAAAAATGCACTAACTTGAGCTTCTGGTTCCGGCGAAAGAGTTCCCAGATGTAGTCAATGAACGCGTGGTGGAAGTAGAAGACGGGGTCGAACGCGGACAGGAAGAGGTCCCCCATGTCGCCGCCAACCCAATCGTGAATCCCGTCGTGTAGGATCTCCAGATTGCAGGGGCCCGCGTCCGGGGGAGACGTGATTTCCTGTAAGGGGCAGGGGCAGATAATAGTACGAGGAATATCGATGGGTTATGAATGTGGTGAGTTAATTGGGTAGGAGTGCCGGGACAAACTCCGGGTCCTCACATAATGCAGCCTCGGGCGCGGAAGGACTTCATTAACTTCGATATACACACAATGGATATTAAGAAATAAAAGAGCATGAACTATCGAGGCGATTAATACAGAAAGTGGTATATTTGGGGCGTATTATTCGTGAATCACGAGAGGTTATTGAGGAAATATGTGTCGTGTTCTAAGAAAACTGGGCAAAATTCTTGTGCGTAAATTTTCATCCCAGATTAGCCTGTGCAGTCCGCACAGGCTAATCAGGGACGACAATTTCCGCTTTAATGGATTTTTTTCGTTTAAATGATGTCTCTTCTAAGCGAAAATCCAGTTTAGGCGGAAAGTGTCGTCCCGGATTAGCCTGTGCGGACTGCACAGGCTTATCTGGGATGACACTTTACGCACATGCATTTTGCCCAGTTTTCTCAGAACACGCCACATTTAGGGTTAACGAAGTATAAATTGGAACTGAAAATAGCGGTGGTGAAAGTGGGTTTAATGCATGTGCGTAAAGTGTCTTCCCAGATTTGCCTATGCAATCCGCACAGGCTTATCAGGGACGACACTTTACGCCTACACTGGATTTTTGTTTAAAAGAGACATGCTTCAAACAAAAAATCCATAAAAAAGGCAAATGTCGTCCCTAATTAGCCTGTGCGGACTCATATGAAGATGTAAATTGCCGCGAAATTATAAGGAAATAAAGAATGATGAAATGGGACTGAATATTGAGGGGTTCAGTGGAGTGAAAGGTTAAAAACAAAATAGTTTACCTATTTTAAAGGCTCACATTTAAATGCATACAATATTTCTGCATCTTATAGACACGCGGTGTAGGTACGTGCATTGCTGTCTTGTCAAGTATGGGGTTTTGATTTCTGTATGAGTATAAATACAGACAATAGTGCGGGGAATACAAACTACCGGTAATCATTACATATTCCATTTAAATCACAATATTAATTATAAATATGTCGCAAAATGTACCTGCATACTACACTTGCCGAGAATGCGGAAGATGTCGTTCTTGTTCAGAAGTCGGCCGTTGTTACACGCGTTTCTCGCGTAGTCGCGCTCGATGGGCCCGCTGCGACCCCCGTACCAGCCCCTGAAGGGACCGGTCGTGATGGAGCCGTTTCCGTTGCCAAAGAAACATGGCGACCACATGACGGACTCTGAGGGGAGCGTCATGTTGTTGTCCATCGTGGAGTCCCAGTACGGCAGGGATACCGTGGGGTCCACGCGCCGTAACTCCTCCTCCACACTGCAATACGAACACGTGGGCGTATACTTATGAGTCGCGTTCTTTGAAAACTGGGCTTAATGCATGTGCGTAACGTGTCATCTCAGATTGGCGACAACACATTCCGCCTAGACTAGATCGTCTTTTAGAAGAGACCTCCTTTAAAACGAAAATTACCATAAAAGCGGAAAGTATCGTCCCTGATTAGCCTGTGCGGACTGCACAGGCTTATTTGGGACGAAACTATACGCACATGCATTAAGCCCTTTTGTTCGGGTCTTTATGCAGAGATAGGTACCATAACTTTGCTTCAGCTGGTTGCAGTAAGTTATCAGAGATGGATTCTGAACTATCTGAGATGGTTACAGTTCTAAGTTCTAACTGTTTGAAATGTTTACAACTCGAACTATCTTAGATGGTTAAAGCTCTAAATGTCTTAAATGGTTGATGCTTGAAGCGTTTGAGACGGTTACAGGTTGCACTGTCTGAAATGGTTTCAACTCTAGCTGACTGCGATGTAAATGCGCACAGTGTCTAATATGGTAACAGCTAAAACTGTCTGCGATAGAAACAGAAGAAATATATGAGCCGCGTTCTGAGAAAACTGGGTTTAATTTATGTGCTTAAAGCGTCGTTCCAGACTCATCAGAGACGACACTTTCCGCTTAGACTGGATTTTCATTTAGAAAAGACTTTATTTAAACGAAATATTCCATAAAAACGAAAAGTGTCGTCGCTGATAAGCCTGTGCACAGGCTTATCTGGGACGAAACTTTACGTACACGCATTACGCCCAGTTTTCTCAAAACAAGACTCATATTAAGTGAACGTCAGAGATATTATACTCTCAAAATGATAATTTACGACCGATAAGGGACAAACATTTGTGGAATATTGCGGTTGATCCTGTATACTAGAAATCATTTCTCAGTTTAACCCATTTATGCCTAGTGGACTCTCCCATCCTCCTAAATTGGATCAATTTATTTCCAAAATTAGGGATGTCTTGTATATTTATTTTTATATTTAGAATATGTCTACAGAAATTCCTTTAAGCAAACAGCGCAGACCCTGATGAGACGCCGCATCATGCGGCGTCTCATCTGGGTCTACGATGTTTGGTTAGGCCTTTTTTCTAGGCGCTAGGCATAAATGGGTTAAGTACAGATGCGCGATACGATGTTTTTTTTTGTTGAAATGTCATTCTTTTGGAATTAAAATGCCAAGGAATAACATAATTACGCTCAAATTCTTTTCTTTTTATTATGTGCTTAATCTATCGGGTAATTTATTAACGTACTGGACGAGTTTTGACACCGGCGCGGCGATTGGTGCCTGGATTTAGGAATAAATTTGCACGAAAACGATATTAATAGCTATTTAAAGTATATAAAAACCGTTAATAAGCTGGAACATAAATAATCTAGCGGTCATTTACATCAGCGTAAATGTCATTGATTTATCGCCTGTATAATTTATACCATAAAACTGAAATAAATCATAAAACAATATCACATGCATAATTAATACCATAAACTGAAATAAACCATAAAACGGTAATCCCATTACTCGTTAAATATTGACAGACGACGTAACGTTGAGTGACGTTAACGACGTGCCTTGTTCCAGCGACTGTGAGACGGTCGCATATACGTTAGAATAACACTTTATAGCGGATTTATATCGAACACCTGAGTTTCAGATCCGACAGAACACTTGACTCTAATGCATTAAACCCCCTTTTCACAGAACGAGGCTCATTTGTTGAGAGCCTTGTGGACTGATATTTTATGGGAACAATATGGACTACATGCATATGGTTCGGTTCTGAAGTCGGCTCGTAAATACATGTAACGGTATGTCAAAGTAACTAAGTGACCAACTCGTTTGTGTGCTATCAAAATACCATGTATAACAATTAATTTACAATATGATTTAAATATTTGAAAAAACGAGAGAGAACATTTCTCACAAACTCGATATTTGTATCTGTAAGGGCCAGGTCTAGAAACATGAAATCAACATAAAAGGAGACTCGTTCGGGGAAAATAGGCCTTAATGCATGTGCGTTAAGGGTCGTACCAGATTAGCCTGTGCATTCCGCACAGGCTTATCATGGACGACACTTTCCGCTTGTATGAATTTTTTCGTTAAAAAGCAGTCTCTTCTAAACGAAAATTAAGTTTAGACGGAAAGTGTCGTCCCTGATTAGCCAGTGCGGATTGCACAGGCTGATCTGGGACGACACTTAACGCACATGCATTCAGCACAGGGGCACTTACTCGGTGATGAAGAGGCGATGCCAGGCCATGAACGAGGCTCCGCGGTGGATGCTGTTGGTTGCGGAGGCGTGCAGGCGACCGAACCGCTGTAGGATGCCGCGCTGAAATACCGGAAGTTGGTCAGGATATGGTAGAATACCTATGTACGGTGTGAGGGGAGTAATACATATAAGGGAGTTACACAACAGAACAAATTATTGAAAAGACAACATGAAGCCCATTACAACCTTAAAGTCTAGTTGCACACGTATATAAAACAAGGCGATTTAGTCCGTTTTGAGCAGTTTTTGTATTTGAAAATAATAATTTTAGTCGAAATAAAATAATATTTACAAAGCATTTAATATGATCGATTAAAGGGACCGTCCAACAGATAAAGCGTCGTTCGACGCAAAACGATATTTTGGGAAACTAAAAGCATTGCTTATATAGCTAAAAAAATACATCCACTACAAACATGAGCGTGTAAGTCGAGTGGTCCATGCGGGTAGCTTTTTACTCCAGGAATCCAGGGGTCAGTGGTTCGAGCCCTGTTGAGGGTTACTTTTTTTTCCTTTTTTTAAATTGTCATTTTTTTACTGGAGATTTTTAGTTCAAATGTTTAAATTTATCAATACAAAGCATTTAAAGCATTTAATGACAAGCATCAATACATGCCAAAATCGGTTGGACGCGGCCACTTTAATCACGGTAGGCGGTGCGCGAGTAAAGGCAAGTACATGTGCTAGTCCCAATATAATTAAGAAGATAACCAGTTGAATCTATCGATAAGTTGAAACTACCTTGTATAGCTCGTTAAATGCTATGTGCAGTCTTATCCTCTCCTCTTTTAATAGCCGACGGTATTCCTTCCGGATCCGGAAACCCGTCGGTGGCGGTCCCATAGCGTATCTGTGGCAAAATGCTGTCATTTGACGCACTTATAGGGGAGAAATTATAGCCACGTGGTAGGCATTTGAATGATTTTTTTAATTTGGTGTAATAATTTCATTTACTGCTAGTAATATCGAAATGTGCGTAAAGTGCAGTCCGCACAGGCTAATCAGGGACGACACATTTTTGTTATGAAGAGACTTTCTTTAATCTAAAAATATCATACAACCGGAAAGTGTCGTCCCTTATTACCGGTACCCTGTGCGGACTGCACAGGCTTATCTGGGACGACACTTTACGCACATACATTAAACCTCCTTTACACAGAGCGAGGCTCATTTTAACCCATTTATGCCTAGCGTCTACAAAAAAGGCCTAGGCAAACAGCGTAGACCAAGATGAGACGCCGTATAATGCGGCGTCTCATCAGGGTCTACACTGTTTGCTTAACGTAATTTCTGTGAGAAATATTCTAAAAATAGAAATAAATATACCAGACATCTTTAATTTTGGAAATAAATTGATACAATTTAGAAGGATGGGAGAGTCCACTCGGCCTAAATGGGTTTTAATCAGCGCTACTTATCGCCCTACTTGTTCTGGACGCGGAGGTCGAAGAAGACCCGGTCTTCCATGGTGATGTTGAGATCCGGTTCCAGGTCGAGGTAGAACTGGCGGACGCACGCTACGTTGGCTTGCATCGGGTTCACCGGATGATACTGCGGGGCCACAACAATACACGGTAAGAATAGGCCAAGACCAAAACCAGCAAATATCAAATTTAAATATTAGTCAACTAAATTAAGAGATGAAATTATTTGAAAACTACATAAAGATGCTTGCTTATTCAATGTCTGGCGTGTTTGCTAGCCCGGTTGCACAATTGGGTCGAACTGGGTTTCGTGAGATCAATACCCTTTCAGGCCTCATATCTTACGTGAGGATCAGTCACGCAATAAGCTCTCACCCTTACATCTGATAAAAAAGAGTGGCAGTTGGTCGTTACTTACCTTAATACGAGTATTCTAATGTGTCACTAGTTTAAACCAATTTATTTAAGCTCGATTGCATCGAAAGCCTTAGGCTTATATGAAACGCTCGAGTCCGTTTCCTGGGACTAGAACCAGTACTCGGTGTCTTTGGGGAAGATCTCAAGAACGCCCCCACTGTGGGGATCGAACCCGTGACCTCCCGATCGCTACGCGGACACCATATCCACTACACCACGGCGATCTTACGGTCCACGACACTGGTTAAGTTCTAAGGTTGGATAAACTTGCCGAGGTAAACTGTTTTTGGGTTAACCGACAGTTCCTAGTATATGCCGGAAATACCATTTTATACGACTCAAACACCATATCAGAACATAAACAAATTCAAAAACTACTACAATAATTAATTTACTCGTATTTTTGGCGTGTTCTCAGAAAACTGGGCAAAATGCTTTTGCGTAAAGTGTCATCCCAGATTAGCCTGTGCAGTCCGCACAGGCTAATCCGGGACGACACTTTCCGCCTAAACTGGATTTTCGCTAAGAAGAGACATCATTTAAACGAAACATTCCATAAAAGCGGAAATTGTCGTCCCTGATTAGCCTGTACGGACTGCACAGGCTAATCTGGGATGACAATTTGCGCACAAGCATTATGCCCAGTTTTCTCAGAACACGACACATTTGTGCTACTAGCACATAATCTTTTGTACGGTTTGTAGCAGGAGCCTCGACGTGCACATACCTATGGACGCGGTACATTAAGTCTCTTTTCTCAAAATAAATACATAAACAAAATAAAATGAAATGACATGGAAAGAAGTTGTAGCTGAACCTGTGCGTCTTTGAAACATTGTGCGACCTGTGGCGGGTAGATGTCACAGTACTCCACGGTGGCGGTGGCGGGTTTGAGCAACAGCAGCACCGGGCTGAGCAGGACGGCAAGAGTCAACATCTGAAGACAACAACAACAGCTTTGCTTGTTTACCATCGGTACTTCGTATGAAAGCCGTTCTCCGATCATACTGTGTCACTTAGAAGCTTTGTTAATTAAGCCTCGTTCTGAGCCTCGTTCTGGGAAAACTGGACTGAATGCATGTGCGTAAAGTTTCGTCCAAGATAAGAATGTGCAGTCCGCAGATGCTAATTAGAAATCACACTTTCCACTTAAACTGGTTTTACGTTTAGAAGAGACTTCCTATAAAAGTTACATAAAAAGTGTCGTCCCTGATAAGCATCTGCGGACTGCACAGGCACATGCATTAAGCCCAGTTTTCACAGAACGCGGCTTAATTAAGTACATATTATGGGCGAGGTATACCTGTAATAATCGTTGTATGCAGAATGCATTTGGAAGGATGTTAATTAGGGTCAATGAAGAGCATGATTTTATCACAAAACTTTATGAGATACCAAATTGCACCGAAAATATAAATATAGTTTTCACAGATATTAAAAAATGTAAACGTCAATAACAATAGTACAACATACAGTTCAGGACCCGTATTTAGACGAAATGCACCATTTTGTATCAGCAGATTATATTCATACTTAATGGTACCCATGAGGAATAAGCAGTATACAATCAGAATGCATAAACAATAACATGTGAAACCGTGCGATTTCAGCGGTTAAACGCAATGGTAACCATAAGGTATAACCATCAGCGTACTATAAGATTCAATGGTAACATTACGATGTCATAAGCGTACTATAAGACACAATTACAACCATACAATGTCATCAGCGTACTATTAGATTCAATGGTAACTTTACGATGTCATCAGCGTACTATAAGACACAATTGCAACCATACAATGTCATCAGCGTACTATTACACACAATGGTAACCATAAGATGTCATCAGCGTACTCTTAGAAACAATGGTAATCATACGATGTTATCAGCGTACTATAAGACACAATGGTAACCATACAATGTCATCAGCGTACTCTTAGACACAATGGTAAACATACGATGGCATCAGCGTACTATAAGACACAATGGTAACCATACAATATCATCAGCGTACTATAACAAACACTGATAACCATACAATGTCATCAGCGTACTATTACACACAATGGTAACGATACGATGTCATCAGCGTACTCTTAGAAACAATGGTATAAACCAAACGATATCATCAGCGTACTATTACACACAATGGTAACCATTCAATGTCATCAGCGTACTATTCAACACAATGGTAACCATATGATGTCATCAGCGTACTCTTAGAAACAATGATAACCACACGATGTCATCAGCGTACTCTTAGAAACAATGGTAACCATACAATGTCATCAGCGTACCATTACATACAATGGTAACCATACAATGTCATCAGCGTACTATTACACACAATGGTAACCATACAATGTCATCAGCGTACTATTACACACAATGGTAACCATACGATGTCATCAGCCTACTATTACACACAATGGTAACCATACAATGTCATCAGCGTACTATTACACACAATGGTAACGATACGATGTCCTCAGCGTAATCTTAGAAACAATGGTAACCATACGATATCCTTAGCGTACTATTAGACACAATGGTAACCATACGATGTCATCAGCGTACTCTTAGAAACAATGGTAACCATACGATATCCTCAGCGTACTATTAGACACAATGTTTACCATACGATATCGACAGCGTACTATAAGACACAATGGTAACCATACAATGTCATTAGCGTACTATTACACACAATGGTAACCATACGATGTCATCAGCGTACTATAAGACACAATGGTAACCATACGATGTCATCAGCGTACTATTAAAAACAATGGTAACCATACAATGTCATCAGTGTACTATTAGACACGATGGTAATAATACAATGTCATCAGCGTACTCTTAGAAACAATAGTTACCATACGATGTCATCAGCGTACTCTTAGAAACAATGGTAACCATACGATGTCATCAGCGTACTATTAGACACAATGGTAATCATACAATGTCATCAGCGTACTATTACACACATGATAACCATACACTGTCATTAGCGTGTTATTAAAAACAATGGTAACCATACAATGTCATCACCGTACTATTAGGCACAATGGTAACCATACAATGTCATCAGCGTACTTTTAGAAACAATGGTAACCATACAATGTCATCAGTGTACTATTAGACACAATGGTAACCATACAATGTCATCAGCGTACTATTAAAAACAATAGTAACCATACGATGTTATCAGCGTTCTCTTAGAAACACTGGTAACCATACGATGTCATCAGCGTACTATTAGACACAATGGTAACCATACAATGTCATCAGTGTACTATAAGACACAATGGTAACCATACAATGTCATCAGCGTACTCTTAAAAACAATGGTAACCATACGATGTCATCAGCGTTCTCTTAGAAACAATGGTAACCATACGATGTCATCAGCGTACTATTAGACACAATTGTAACCATACGATGTCATCAGCGTACTCTTAGAAACAATGGTATTCATACGATATCCTCAGCATTCTATTAGACACAATGGTAACCATACGATATCATCAGCGTACTATAAGACACAATGGTAACCATACATTGTCATTAGCGTACTATTACACACAATGGTAACCATACGATTTCATCAGCGTACTATTAGACACAATGGTAACCATACAATGTCATCAGCGTACTATTAAAAACAATGGTAACCATACGATGTCATCAGTGTACTATTAGACACAATGGTAACCATATTATGTCATCAGCGTACTCTTAGAAACAATAGTAACCATACGATGTCACCAGCGTACTCTTAGAAACAATGGTAACCAAACGATGTCATCAGCGTACTATTAGAATCAATGGTAACCATACAATGTCATCAGCGTACTCTTAGAAACAATAGTAAACATACGATGTCATCAGCGTACTCTTAGAAACAATGGTAACCATACGATGTCATCAGCGTACTATTAGACACAATGGTAACCATACAATGTCATCAGTGTACTATTAGACACACATGATAACCATACACTATCATTAGCGTACTATTACACACAATTGTAACCATACGATGTCATCACCGTACTATTAGACACAATGGTAACCATACAATGTCATCAGTGTACTATTAGACACAATGGTAACCATACAATGTCATCAGCGTACTATTAGAAACAATGGTAACCATACGATGTCATCAGCGTACT
>VMBQ01007334.1:0-18402 GCA_007657795.1 Dreissena rostriformis | reverse complement strand
TATGGTGTACGGACCGGTCCAAAAGTCTAAACCGTATGATACGATCGTATCAGACGGTTTAGCTACAACCGTATCATACGGTTTTGCGACCATAAACCGTCTGATACGATCGTATCAGACGGTTAAGACTTTTGGACCGGTCCGTACACCATATATCATACGGTTTTGCGACCATAAACCGTCTGATACGATCGTATCAGACGGTTTAGACTTTTGGACCGGTCCGTACACCATAGTTTACGCTTAACCGTATGATACGAATCGTATCATAAGGTTTCGCATCAAACAGTTAAGCGTACAATCGGTCCAAAAGTCAAAACCGTCTGATACGATCGTATCAGACGGTTTATGGTCGCAAAACCGTATGAAACGGTTGTAGCTAAACCGTCTGATACGATCGTATCATACGGTTTAGACTTTTGGACCGGTCCGTACACCATAATGATACGGTTGTAGCTAAACCGTCTGATACGATCGTATCATACGGTTTAGACTTTTGGACCGGTCCGTACACCATAGTCCGTACACCATAGGTTTACCCTAACCGTATGATACGAATCGTAAACCGTCTGATACGAATCGAATCATACGGTTTCGCATCAAACAGTTAAGCGTACAATCGGTCCAAAAGTCAAAACCGTCTGATACGATTGTATCAGACGGTTTATGATCGCAAATCGTATGATACGGTTTTAGCTAAACCGTCTGATACGATCGTATCATACGGTTTAGACTTTTGGACCTGTCCGTACACCATAATTCTAAAGCGTCAACATTTTATACGGATACGGTTACGGACTTTCTCCATACGTTACGTAACACGAGATTGCTATGATCAAAATTCGAACTCTCGATGAATAAGTTTTTTTATCTGATAAAATACAAACAAAGAAAAGAAAACAGCATAGACGGAAGTGATTGTTCTTTTTTGAATATTTTATATCACATACAAAAACGCATACTTATTGTTAAACTAGTGACCCCAGCTTTTATGTACTATGTGTGCATGTTGTTTCGTTTTGTGCCGTACTGTACTGTTTTTGCAATTGGTTACTTGCCATAAATAAAGAGCCACGAAGGTGTGTGTATAATAGAAATGCAATTGTGCTGGAGCTTCTGGAGTTTCACTTCTTTATATTGATATACCGCAATAACATTATTCTGTTTCATACGTTTATTTTTTATCAAACTACATTTATCGCAAACAATATTTTGTTATGCCTGAATAAACATTATTCTGTAACAAGTAATTAATTAACTTAAATGTTCGCGCCAATTTAGCAATAATGGAATCATTTTGGCGGTAGTGCAATGTTTCCAGTACAGTAACCAGTAACCCGTGCATTAGGCAGATGAGAGGGGGATCACTATATTTTTAACCCTTTGCATGCTGAAAAATGTGTCGTCTGCTAAAATGTCGTCTGCTGAATTTCTAAAATTAGCATTTTTTCTCGATTTTTTTTTCAAAGAATACTATCAAAATAGCAAACAGTTTTGATCCTGATGAGACATCTGGATCCAAACTGTCTGCAAAGGCCTTCAAAATTCGGTTCCAACACTGAAAGAGTTAAAGCTTCCGCTAGCAGTGTAAAATCTGCGCATGCGCCAGCAATTAGAAGCTGAAAATGCATGTGAATATTAAATCTCTCTCTTTTAATTTCTTTGTTTTAATACGCATTTCTGATTGTTTATTGTAGTTTTAATTTTTGCTTTAAACTTCTTAATAAATAAGATTTTCTGAATAAGCATTTGTATACAATGTATACAAATGGCTTTTGGCGATTTTGCAAGAAAACGTTTTGTTTAATAGCGTCGAATGCCTCTTTAGTTTGTAATAAAACACACGTGCACAAACATTTAAAAGCATACACGGCACATTTACAAATACTATTCCAAGAAAACAAAACATACACAAATTACCATATCCGTATCAGTAAAAAAAAAATATAATATATCTCTGTAGAAGAAATGTATAATATTTACCTTAAAAGTCCACTTGTTTAAGATAGAGAAGTTTATACAATCACTATCAATATTATTTCACTAGTATTTATTAATATATTTGTAGACGAGACATTTATCTATATAGTTCCACTTCAACACATAAATAGAAAAACCCAGTAAAAAAAACACACGAAAACAACGCAAAAAGTATAGGTACAACAGAAGGTTTGTCACAACACTGGAGGAAACACGCTGCAACCTGTTAAACGACCATGTGTGCTATGATATGATCATAAAAACATGATATGGGTCAGAAAAGTTGTTTTATTACAATTCATTGACCAACTGTCATTCCTCGAAACATTCGGGAGTGTTCGTGTGTTTTCGTAGCGTTTGTTTAACTTCCCTAAGCGTTTGACACTAATAAACAAATTATTCGATTAGCGCTTAAGCCATTTTGTCCTGTCAAACGTCCATCGACAGCGTTCAAATTAACAGGTTTTTAATGCGTTTTATGTTAGTTTAATGAACTCTTGCATAACCGATATGTGTCGTGTTCTGAGAAAACTGGACAAAATGCATGAGCGTAAAATGTCATACCAGATTAGCTTGTGCAGTCCGCACAGGCTAATCAGGGACGACAATTTCCGCTTTTATTTAATTTTTCGTTTAAATGATGTCTCTTCTTAGCGAAAATCCAGTTTAGGCGGAAAGTGTCGTCCCGGATTAGCCTGTGCGGACTGCACAGGCTAATCTGGGATGACACTTTACGCACATGCATTTTGTCCAGTTTTCTCAGAACGCGACTCACATATCTTATGGTATTTGCATCCGGGGTTATATTGTACGTCCTTGAGGTGCTCGGTCAAAAGTGATGGATTCGAGACCCTTCGTGAAATGTTTGCATAGGACAATTTCACTGTTTGCGATGGGAAAAGTATTTCTCTGATAAAATATGGGCAATCATCATTACGGCATGATTTCGAATGCAAAGCATGCTTTTTTGTTAATTGTTATGTCATATGTGTAAAAAAAACACACACACACACATGCTATAATAATGTTAGCGTTGCCAGTAGCCAAAATTCCCAACTACCGTTACAATGTCCAATCGCTTACAAAACTAGCTGAAAATATTGAACATAAAGATGATTTTCGCACTGTCTAATGCAACTTTTTCGAAATAATAGTAATTTGACTACTAATACTAATACTAATTGTGTGGGGACAGTGGTCTAGTGGAAGGATCGGAAGGTCCCTGGTTCGAATCCCACTCAGGGCACTGGATTTTTCTAAGTAAAAAAATGAATCTCATGCTTGCTCCTCTTCATCCAGGTGTATAAATGGGTACCTGTGAGGGAAATAAGTCAATGTGCCGTGGCTGCCTACTGCGCCATATGTAAACGGACGACTTTACAATCCCAAGGATCGGGGGATTAATGTCGAAGTCGGCTGAAGATGCATACGTTATCGAAGTAGACTATAAACCGCACCTTTAACCTTTAATTAGTATAGCTAAGCGCAAATTTATTGGATATGGATATCGCGTGGTAATTTTTTTCTCGAAAAATAACAAATATCCGGCAAAGAAACACACTTTGCCCAATCAATGTCCTTCCAAACGTATTATAAATACAAAATGACATGTTTAACAAAAAAATGTCAGTTCCAGAACGTTAGTTATCACTGCCAATAATCTTGCAATTGCGCATGAAGGAAGCGAGCATGGGAGATGTTACCTAGGAAATATAAACCGAAACTTTTTTTTCTTTTTTGTTACACCAAAGATCTATCACGTGGCTATCAAAGCATCATGGTGGCCATTTTGTTTATTGAAATTTGCGAAATCGTTGATTGTTATGATTGGAGTGGTCGTTGTTAGCTATAAAAATTGACTTTTGGGAATGTAAAATGGCGGTCGTTGGTCGTTGTTCGCAGGTGGGCTTGATTCACAGGTAAAATATATAGTGAAATCGTTCGGTAGGAAATCGATGTGGTCGTTATGGACAGTTGGTCGATATTAAAAGGTGGTCGCTGGGACAGGTTGGACTGTATATTGATAGATCTTTGGCTACATTCACTTGCAAATGAAGAGAAAAAAAATGAACTTCAAACTCTATTTTATTGCACATACTTTAAGTCAGCATCGGAGAAAAAACGGAAATAATGCACGCGCGTTAAGTGTCGTCGAAGATAAACATGTGCAGTCCGCACAGGCTAATCAGGGATGTCACTTTCCGCATTCATGTACTTTTTCGTTTAAAGGAAGTCCCTCCTAAGCATAACTCAAGTTTATGCGGAAAGTGTCCTCCCTGATGAGCCCGTGCGGACTGGACAGGCTAATCTGGGACGACACTTTCCGCACATGTATTAAGCCCGGTTTTCCCAGAGTGCGGCTCAATTATAATACTCTTTACTCTTACACATACTCTCATTCACGCTTGAATGTATATTCTGATATGTTCAGTAGCAATATACAAATGTATATTTGAGGGAGCATTTTTTCAGCTTTATGGTTGATTCTGATATTTTTAGCAGCAATATACATTTGAGGGAACATTTTGTTCACGCTTGAGGGTAGCAATATACATCGGTGGGAACATTTTGAGGGTATATTTTGATACTTGAGGGTAGATTCTGATTCTTCAAGGTAGATTCGGATACTTGAGGGTAAATTCTAATACTTGAGGGTAGATTCTTATACTTGAGGGTATATTCTGATGGTCACAATAAACTTAAAGATTTCCTACACAAGTTCAATGTAAAAGCAATAACTCTAAAAAAAATAAAGTCAAACTTTTGCGCTTTTCTTAAATAGCATGCCAAGCCGCAATGATTTAAACAATAAAAAAAGATAGGTCGTGCGTTATGCAAGAAAGAACTCGACGCGAATCAACGGTCACTGTTTTACAGCCATCTACTTACCGGCTTCGTACCAGTGGATGAGGGTTTCCCGCCATCTGTCAAAGTCTCATGTAGTCTCCAACCTTCAAGTAAAAGAGTGAATTTCTGTTAAACAACAATGTTTTCCTATGTCATAATTTCCCTATCACATGCACAAAGAAACATTCTAAAATAAAGTCATGGCAAGTGCCCCTACAGAGAATTGTGTCTTCTTATAAATGATGTTCATGTTTTTAGAGAGTATAGCAACTGCACTCCAAAATTATTTAGTATATTGTAACCTGATACTTAAGGGTAAATTCTGATATTTTCAATAGCAATATACACAGGAGGGAACATTTTTTTTATAAAATTCTAATAAACATTTCTTCAAACTTTGATTGCTATATATGCACCGACGATTACAACTATAACAAAAAAGAACAAAAGTAACAACGCAATCAAGAACTGATGAAAGGTGCATTTGAAGTGCCTTCATACCGATATTGTTTTTGTTTTTTAAATAAATGCATGGATCTTTATTATTTGTTAAATGTACATAACACATTAAACTAAAGTTTATTCGCATGACATCATTTTGCGGTTAATCTAACGAAGGAGACCTAGTTTGGCATAAACAAAAAACACAACGTTAACTTCTTTATTTCCGCACATATCTGGTTTTGCGATACTTATTTTCGATATGTATTTTGTCGGTAGCTCAATCATGAATACCATGATTACGCACAGAACAAGTCGGTTGACTACAAAACAATACGAGACAGTAAATACTGATTAACCATGAATATGTTTTCGCACGAAATTGTGTGGTGTTTCAAAAGATTTGTATTTGGGTTGTACACGAGCTTCTCACCTAGACGACCCGGGTTCAAACCCCGCTCCCGGCGCATGTGAGCTTGGTAAGTGGTCACCATACCGGACAGGTGTGGTTTCCTACAACACAAGACCACACCAAACTGTAATTAACATTAAATAATTAAATAAAACGGGCAGCTAAAATACCATATTCATCATACCTTTTTGAGTCAAGTTGGTTTATTAGGAAAGAAATTCGAAAGACGCACACACATCGTCACACCCAGCCTATCTGTGGATATTCTTTATACAGATAACGGCACGGCATTTTTACACATGACGGTCGAATCAGACGGTCGTTTAAGGTTAATGAATATTTATGAGCCTGTTTGGTGTAAGAAAAAAATCATTGTCGCCTTTGTCAGGGCTGTAAGTTGTCCGAATAAATAAATCAAAACTCTTCGTGATATTGCCCATGCTAGACATTTATTTGACGTTTAAATGTTGTCACATTTCAGTACTAATTACACAATAAATATGGATACAAGACGAATGAATAAATTATTGCATGAAATATAAAAAAACAAATAATGATGACATTTCAGTTTGCTTTTCGGATGCTGATATTGAAAAAAATTGATGCAAATATGATTTTTTCGAAAGTGAACAAAGTTCATTTCAAGAAATAAGGACTTCTTTTAACCATTTCACTGATCTCTTATATCTGCAAAAATATCCCTACCAATCAAACGTCGAGAAACATGTTATGTTGGAAGTTAATGAGAAATAAGAATCGAGCCGCGCTCTGGGAAAATCGGTCTGAATGCATTTGCGTTAAGTGTCGCCCTAGATTAAACCGTGCAGTGCGCACACGCTTATCAGAGACGACACTTTCCGCTTTTGTGAAATTTTCCGTTTTAAGTTAGTCTCTTCTAATCGAAAATCCAGTATAAGCGGAAAGTGTTGTCCCGGACTGCACAGTCTAACCTAGGACGACACTTAACGCACATGTACTAAGACCGGTTTTCCCGGTAAGCTGCTGGAGCGTGCGCGTCGCGACCGGGGCGAGAGTCACCCGCAGAAGATTTCCTTGAAGACTGGGCGGATAGTGGAACTTCTGCGTTCGGCTCTGCTAATCCAGTGGGTACCGTCATCCCTCTAGCCGGACGTTCTCTCTACTGCTACGTTCGCTGTCTCCCAGAACGCGAGGACGGCCCCCCCCCCCAGCGGAACGCTAATTGTCCGTAGGGGGTGAAGATATAGTGGTTTAGGGGTTGCCACTGTAATCGCCAGGAGTGGGACGGGACTTCACTGTCTCCCAGAACATGATGATGGGGGTTCCCCTTAACCCTAGTAGGGGATGAAGATATAGTGGCTTAGGGATTGTCACTATAATCGCCAGAAGTGGGACGGGAGCAGCGGGACAGCGGAATTACCAGCGAGGAAGACGGACGGGACGGACCTTGAGCAGTAGTGCAGTCCAGGACTTCGAGGGGTGGCCTTATGGAAGTGTCCCAGGACGGCGGTACTCAGTAACCTGAACGTACTGGGGAAACCGTTCTTATGATCGGGTCGACGGCTGGTGACGTCAAGAGAGGCCATAAAGGCGGCGCAGCGCGCTATGAGCAGGAAGAACATCTTTGCCAAATTGTCAGCATTCACTTGGCGGAGTAACCTTGTCCTGTTAAGGGCAACCAGACATGAATTGTCTTCAAATTGTCTACCAGCGCACATCAAGGTCTCATTTGTCATCGTGCACTTGTCTATTTGGATCAAAATTATCTTTTTTGCGACTACCCGGGCAGCCGGGATAAATTTGACCTAATTTGGCTCAAAATTAAATACTTTCCCCTGAAAGGTCACAGGGGCAGGTCGGTACCTGTATGTTGTCGTGAAGACGCGGCGACGACCTGTAAATATTCTCTTGAATACACACATAAGACCGGATTTTTTTCCAGAGCGCGGCTCATTTCTTATTTGTCAAAAACATCTCAATAGAACAATACTGTTAATTGCGATCATATTACCAGTATTTGCATTGAATTCATTCAACCATGACGCTCTAAAACGTCTTGGCCACGTGCAGGTATGGTTTCTTAGGTATGCACGTGCGAATGGGAGTTTGAGAATATTATTGATTTCCCTGTACACATTATGATTGTCCTTGGGCATTCTGATTTGAAAACATATAAGTTGTAAGTTTTGATTAAAAGCGTTGGTGTGCAATACGACGATTGCAGGCTGCGGAGTCTTTTAAATCATGTATTTGAACACCAGCTGGTACCACACGTGCCACACATCTATTTAACAAGTGTCACTTATGTGTCGCGTTCTGAGAAAAGTGGGCATAATGCTTGTGCGTAAATTGTCATCCCAGATTAGCCTGTGCAGTCCACACAGGCTAATCAGGGAAGACAATTTCCGCTTTTATGACATTTTTCGTTTAAATGAAGTCTCTTCTTAGCAAAAATCCAATTAAGGCGGAAATTGTCGTCCCTGATTAGCCTGTGCGGACTTCACAGGCTAATCTGGGATGACAATTTACGCACAAGCATTATGCCCAGTTTTCTCAGAACACGACACATATGTGGCGATTTTTATTTAAGAGTGATATTGCTAGTTTAATAATTATTCATCGAATTGTGTATCAATTCGGATTACATGACTAGGAGATATTGAACAATGATGAATGTGTACAGAGTGTCCAGATTTTTCCGAGAAATTATGAGTGTAGCCTTTTCAAATGACCCGGTGTGCAATAACTTGACCTTTCCGGTTTGCCATGCGCAAAGGGGCAACTGTTCTTAAACATCGAACCTCAGCAACTGATCATCAAGAGAGCGGATCTGTGGTTTAGTGGTAAAACACTGGTGCAAGAACTCGGGGGTCGTAGGTTCGATCTCCCGCTCTACCATTACTCACGTACTCGCCTTTCGCACGAAACGTTAAACCGCGGTGCAGTGTCTTATGTGCTAGAAGCGTCTCCTGTACCTCGCACTTTTCCCCGTAACCCAACTCACAGTTCTTCTGGGGCAATGACCATACAGAAAATTCGCGATTCACTCGATAAATGGGTGTTGACACATTAATGCCACATAATGGACATCATCATATGCATCACTGCACATCATAACTTTTTCAACTTAGTATGTCCGCTGGTAGTTTAGTGTGTGTAGTATACCTGTCCAATACACGTGGTATGTCACGTGGTATGTATACGTTTGGGCAGTTCATGCTTCTTGTAAATTTAAACTCATGCACATCAATTTTAATTTATTGTACATTTTGCACGTAATTGAAGTAGATTTAAAACAAATTAATTTAATATGTAATCAAAGAAACTATTTGTGTGATCAGAGAAAATGCTATAAATTAAAAATGTGTGAGTATATATGAAACCAAGAAAAATACACATCTGACTTCATTCGAATACACATTCACGCACATATGTGTGGTGTTCTGAGAAAACAGGACAAAATGCATGTGCGTAAAGTGTCGTCCGAGATTAGCCTGTGCAGTCTGCACAGGCTAATCAGGGAAGATACTTTCCGCCTTAATTGGATTTATGCTAAGAAGAGACTTCATTTAAACGAATAATGTCATAAAAGCGGAAATTGTCGTCCCTGATTAGCCTGTGAGGACTGCACAGGCTAATCTGGGAAGACACTTTACGCACATGCATTATGCCCAGTTTTCTCAGAACACGACACATATGTCTCCAGTTATCAATTGGTATTATCCATTAACCGAAGTGCATTTCTAGCGTTTTATAAGTGAATAACATTGAATAATTACATCAAGCTCACCATATGTGTTTTATGCTCCCTTTTAAGAAAAAGGGGGTATATTGTTTTTGGCCTGTCATTCTGTCATTCTGTCCCAAAACTTTAACCTTGGTCATAACTTTTGCAATATTGAACATAGCAACTTTATATTTGGCATGCATGTGTACCTCATGGAGCTGCACATTTTGAGTGGTGAAAGGTCAAGGTCATCCTTCAAGGTCAAAGGTCAAATATATGGCTTTACAGCGCAGTAGGGGGCATTGTGTTTCTGACAAATACAGCTCTTGTTATGTCCACCAGTATATACTGGGGGACATATTGTTTTTGCCCTGTCTGTTGGTTGGTTGGTCTGTTGGTTGGTCTGTTGTTTGGTTTGCGCCAACATTAACCTTTGCTATAACTTTTGCCATATTGCGCATAGCTACTTGATATTTGGCATGCATGTCTATCTCATGGATGTGCACATTTTGAGTGGTGAATGGTCAAGGTCAAGGTCATCCTTCAAGGTCAAAGGTCAAATTTATGGGTCAAAATCGCTCAAAAGTGGACATAGTGTTTCACAAACACATCTTGTTTTACAATGTTTTTGCACTGTTGCTGTGATTTTGTTCGTATCTTAACGAACGAACGTACTGATCGGTATCAAATGCATAAAATGCAACATTTGATTTTATCGATATTTTCTAAATGTATATAAAGCAAGTAGTCACAGCTGAATAAAAAGCTATAAGCCTCGTTCTGGGTAAAAGGGACGTAATGCGTGTCGCAAAGGCTAATCAGGGGCGAATCTTTCCGCCTCAAATGAATATTGACTACGAAGAGACTTCCTTTTAACGAACAATACTATAAAGCGGAATGTGTCGTCTATGATAAGCCTGTGAGGACTGCACAGGCTAATCTGAGACGACCCTTTATGAGCATTCATTAAGCCCCGTTTTCCCAGAGCGAGGCTAATACAATACATGTCCGCAAAGGCTAATCAGGGGCGAATCTTTCAAGCTAAAATAGATATTCATAAGGAAGAGACTTCCTTTTAACGAAAAATACCATACAACGGAACGTTTCGTCTCTGATTTGCCTGTGCGGACTACACAGGCTAATCTGAGACGACCCGTTACGCGCATGCATTAAACCCCGTTTTTCAAGTGCGAGACTCGTACATTTTTTTGGAAACTAAACTATGAATGAAGACAAACCTGATTTTGCATTTAGAAATTTGATTCACTTCAAATAAATCAGATGTTATTAAATAAATATAAGTAGTAATAATATATTTTAGGCATGTAGTGTCTACTCCTTAACGTCTCTGTCGTCTTCATCAAATATAACTTATTTAGGGAACAAACAATATTATACATATCTATCGTTTTCGCTGAACACTGGCATTGGTATATAGTATTTAGATTTCTTCATTGGCTGTATTTGTAAGGAGAAATGTTTGGTAAGTGTACTTTATGTTGTTCAAATTTGAGTGAGCCACGCGAGTGAAAATAGCCTAATTTCTTTTCTAGTATCTACCGGAAGTTCTTGGCGTTCTTTATGTGTTTGGTCCGGTAGTTTCAGTGTCTGCTCAATGGGAAATTCCACAGTACGCCTCGGGTCACCGTCGGTGGGATGGACTAGTCATTACCGATGTATTATATATGCTTAGTTTAAGTTTTAACCTATTTATTTTAGCTCGATTGCATCGAAAGCCTAAGGCTTATTTGAAACACTCTCGAGTCCGTTTCCTGGGACTATAACCATGGCAGTACTTGGTGTCTATGGGGGAGTTCTAAATAACGCTCCCACAGTGGGGATCGAACCCATGACCTCCCGGTCGCTAGGCGGATACCATATCCACTACGCCACGGCGACCTTTATATATGCTTTAGTGATGATGCCAATATTGATCCTCGTTCTGGGAAAACTGGATTTATTGCATGTGCGTAAAGTGTCATCCCAGATAAGCCTGACCAGTCCTCAGTCCTCACAGGCTAATCAGGGACGACACTTTACGCTGTAATGCATTTTTTCGTTAAAAGGAAGTCTCTTTTGAACGAAAATCCAGTTTAGGCGGAAAGAGTCGTCTATGCACAGGCTATTCTGGGATGACACTTGACGCACATTTTTTCATAGAAACTAGACGAGCGTTTTCGTGCACTCTTTTCTGCCATTATAACAAGATAAAAATACTGACTTATAATTTATCCAAAATTATAAGATGAAATTCTAAATAACTGCGAACTGTTTGGGTGTGAACAAATCTAGAAACAATTAACTTAAAAGTAATATTTTCTGCATTATTTTAATTGAACGTAAGTTATTTTGTGAAATAAATATTATAAGATAAAATTGTCAATAACTGCGGACTGTTTGGGTGTGAACAAATCTAGGAACACTTAACTTAAAAGTCATATATTTTGCTTAATTTTAGTATTCTTCAAGTTTTAATTGAACGTAAGTTATTTTGTGAAAAAAATAACTAGCCTGGCGATTCCGTCTACCAGTGTATTAAGCAACTGTGTCGCGTTCTGACAAAACTGGGCAAAATGCATGTGCGTAAAGTGTCGTCCCAGATTAGCCTGTGAAGTCCGCACAGGCTAATCCGGGACGACACTTCCGCCTTAACTGGATTTTCGCTAAGAAGAGACATCATTTAAACGAAAAATTACATAAAAGCGGAAATTGTCGTCCCTGATTAGCCTGTGCGGACTGCACAGGCTAATCTGGGATGACAATTTACGCACAATACACTAAATCAGATTGACATTAACGGTACTTTACCGTTTTCACGAAGAAAACAATAGTTATTTAGTTTGTTTGCATTTTTTGCTCAGAAAATCGGCTGAATTCTACATATGACCAGCCATTTTTTTTTGTTATTAAGGTATCGTCTACCAATATACATGTATTAAAAAAAAATCTGAACAAAATACATAGTGGTTTACATTTTATGTAATTTATTTATACATGATTAAAGTATTTTCATAATAAAAATACTTAATAAAAAGATAATAAAAAAACAAGGTTTGTGTTTGTGAAACACTATGTCCCCTTTTGAGCGATTTTGACCCATATATTGACCTTTGACTTTGAAGAATGACCTTGACCTTTCACCCCTCAAAATGTGCAGCTCCATGAGATACACATGCATGCCAAATATCAAATTGCTATCTTCAATATTGCAAAAGTTACGGCCAATGTTAAAGTTTGTGCAAAACAACAAACAAACAAACCAACAGACAGGGCAAAAAACAATATGTCCCCCAGTATAGACTGGGGGACATACAAACAGAATTTAATAAAAACTGTAAATAACAATAAACTAAGCGTTAACAATTAATTTTCATCTAATTGTAATTTTTGTGTACCGGTAGCTTGAATTTGTGATCGATAGAGAGCTGAAAATGAAGATCTTCAAGAGAATACATAAAAAAGAAAATCTTTTATTAAAGTCCATTTATAGGTATAAACTATCAAGTGTAAGCTAGTAACTTGTGTTTTTTTTTTAAATATACAGCGTCAGCCTTTATCGGACATGCGCACTGACCCTTAATGTGACAATAAAATGTTGTCCATGCGAAAAATTGGTACCAAAAGTCGACATTCTTTACTCAACCCTAAACAAACATATATAACTGTGTATATATTTTGACCATCACATGCTATTTTGTGGGGGNGGGGGGGGGGGGGGACAGAAAAAAAACTACAACATACTATTCTTAGAAATGCCATTTTTTTAAATAGAACACAGCGATTTTTTTTTAATACTTGAACGAAAAATAATAAGTAAAACATCACATATATTACATGTTCGGGATTATATTGATAGATGGTACCCACCAATAGACAGTACTCGCGCAATATGTACAATTTGTAAACTATTAATGCCGATAGAATTTGATTGCGTTTGACAATTCTTTGCAATTATGAGTTATAAGATTTTTATGTTTCGCTAGGTCTTAAAAACTGCAAGTAATATAATTAGTTTTATATCTAGTAAATATTTAAGAGCTATTTTGTATTAATCGTTGCTGATAATATTGGTTATTAAATAACGGTCGCAGTTCTGATATTTGCTAATTAAACCACGAGGACGTGGGAGGCGGAAAACTACAACGGGCGAGGCATGGTATAGGGGTGATAACCCAAAAAAAGGGTTAGGGTAAGGGTTAGGGGTCGGGTTAGGGTTAGGGTTGGGTTTAGGCTAACCCAAACCCTAACCCGACTCCTAACACTAACCCTAACCCTAACCATAACCCTCTAACCCCCCCTTGCGCAATACCATACCATGCCTCGCCCGTTGTGGTTTACCGCCTCCCCGAGGACGTTGGTCCGAATTGCTGAATAGTCACGAGTCAGGACGACAGAGTGATCTATCGGTCGATCTGATTATTATTTTCAAATACAATTGGAGACAACTCAAATAAACTGTTCTACCATAATGCAGGGATAGCCTCCCTTATAATTTGTTCGAAGCTCTTTGCATCACAACAAGCATAACAAGAGTACGAAGTTTAAGGATAATTTCAGAATAGCCAGCTCTTAAGATATTATTGAAATCAGTGAAATTACTTGAAACGAACTTTCTGATTAAAACTATTTGCACTATATTTCGTCGCGTAGACACACGTGCGTACAACTCCCCACGCTGAAAGTGCGACAAGAATAAATAATTGTTAAGACGCTTTTAACACCCGAGTTCTTGTATATTTTAATAACCATGAGTTAAATTATTTCACTTATTACTTTCCTTTCATTTACAATAATTGACGTGTATTATTGCAAATTGAATTTTAATCTCGCATCATAATGTGCGTAACAATACATGAATAATAAATATTCGGTCATTTCCGCCCGTTGCCGATTGTCTCCGAAGGGTATAAAAAAATGTAACCAATGAAATTAAACTGGTGCTAAATGCAGCAACCAATGAAATCACCGCAACAGTACCACGAGGCCTTGTCCAATATGGCGGGTGAGTCCACCTCACATTATGCATTTTCATCGTTATTTTGGGGATTTTTTGTGGTATTTATTATTTATTATTCATTCCAGATATAAACCTTTATCATGAAGAAGGTGACGATAACGCCGACGATGGTAAGTTTATTTTTCAATTTTGTATTTGACCCTATGTCACCCACGAAGATGCTGCGAAGTAAAAATGTGTGTCAGCGGTCGAAATTGCGAGTGTTTTCAGCGTCCTGCGCACAATTCTGTTTATTTCAAGTTTCTTTCTTGACGCAGTTGTGTTGTCTGTACACTTAACAATGATTATATCCTTAAATAACGAATGTTTTAATTTGAAAAACACTTAAACCACGTGCGTTTGTAGCGTAATTTTCAAACCTGACGCCAACCAACGTTGAAAGCCAGAGTCGATAACCATGATATTCAGATAAGTCACGTGACCTGTTTATTTCGAGCGGAAGGGGTTCCCGCCGGACATTTTTAGGGAATTCCTAAAGTTAAACGTCAACATCCTCGTTATACTTTTAATTAACGGTACTAATCGATAGCCTGATTCAGTGTGAATTAATCACTATCGATTTTCAGTATGAGTAAGTAAGCATTAATCATTTGATAACAAAGCGTGCCTTTTCTAGAAAGTAGGTCATGTTGTTGTTGATTTTTTTCTTCTGTTAACTGCGTGATACTCATCCGTTTTTGCCAATTAAATCGATGTAATGGTTTACTTTTGCTTTCAAACTACCTCGCATATTATTTATATTCAAAACAAACAATTTCTGTTTGTATTTATTTTTAGAAAACTGAAATGTAAACAAAGCCTTTGTTTGCTGTGGTCAATGACATTTGTAATTTTTATACAATAGTCTGTATTCAGTCATTGTTGACTGCTCTTTATTAATATATTTTCTGTTTATAAACAGGTTACGGATTGGAAGATAACTTGGACTGCGAGGAGCCATTTAGTGTGGATGATAATTTATCAGCACTACAGAAGTTAGAAAAATATATGGAAAGTGATAATGTATATACAAGGTAACTATTTTGCACAACAGGGGTTTATGTAACTTGTAATGATTTTACTTACACTTGTCAGAGGGCAAGTAACTTTGAACATCCGGTCGCCCCCAGTAAAAGAAAATTGTACAATCTTTAAGTTGATGTTTGATTGGTTACATTTTCAAAACATGTCAGTTCAAAAGAAATTTGGCCTGTCAGGACATTTAACAAACACTGGGCATGACTATTTGGTAAAACTAATTATATATCATGTTGGTAATTTCTCATATTTGAAAATTAAATGAAACCAGTTATTATTTCTGACAAATGTGCGGTTTCATTCCCGTTTAGAACCAAATAGTTATATACATCAATTTTTGGTCGGACACAAGGGCAATTCCTTTTGGAAATTATACCGGACTTAAGCCATTTTTAATAAGAAATATTCTAGGTCCTATTTCTTTTGCATGGGTTGAATGACTTGCTTTATCAAAAATCAGTTACCATAGTTTTTTACCTGTGATTGTTATATAATTTATTAAGAAACCAAAAATAAATGTTGTTTTGTCTTCTTTCAGTATATACAACAACCCAACGTTTTCTTTGACTGACATATTGAATATGATTAATTTTGTAGACAAATGGTCGCCAAAGGTCTGCTGGATACTTTACACTCTGTTGACACAGAACAGACCCGGGCTGTTCTCACAGCTATGGTCAAACTGTCAGAGGATTCAGGTACAATTAAATGTATTGTTCAGCAGTGATTTGTTTTGCCAAAAAGTACAGCCTCTTACAGGCTGTTTCCAAATAGCAAAAAGTGACATTTTTTCCCCCAAAATACCCCCGACCCCACATAGTAAATTTATTATTGTGTTTATTAAACAGTGATATAATTCCGAAACGCTTTTTAATATAAATTTAAAAATGCAGTTAAACATGCACTTATTAACAATTGGAATACTGGTATTTATAATTAAATTAATGATGTTTCAGTTTTCCCAATTTATGGTTTATCATGCTATATTTCCCAATCCAAAAGGCGCAGGCTGTAAAACATAAAGCAAAAATTAAATGACCGTGTTGTGAAACAACTTTACAAAGAAGAATTCCGAAAATGATCTTTATTTCTGAAAGATTGGCCTAAAATAAAATATTCTATAATAAAATAAAAGAGTAATCAGTGATCTCCCTTTGATCATAATGACTGGTTGTAATGTTAACTTACAGTTGTCTGGTAGACCAATTATGGTTCTGCTTTTATTATTTCTTTGTGATCGAAAATTGTAAAAAAGATGTCTCAATGATGTCTGTTTCAGATCCTATTGTTCGGTCTGAACTAATGGATCAAGTTCCACATATTGCTCTTTATTGTCACAAGAATGGAGACCTCATTCATAATGCTGTAGAAGAGTATATATTGCCCATGGTTGTTCGCTACCTTGATGATTCAAATAATCAGGTACACAAGGCAGTCTGTTAATGAATTGGTTAAACTTCCCTGAACCAATTCTCAAACAATTTACATAAAAGTCTAAAGTACAAATCTTTGTGTTATGTTCAATAACAAAAATGTTGTTCAATTTAAATTTTAGAACGACAGTTCAATGTGACTATATATTTTACAATAATATGCATGGTTTATTTGCCTTTTGTTCATTTAAATGATTTTTAATTATAATTCCCATATTAATGTGGTATAATTGTTGAAAAAAAAAACTGGATGTTTCCTTATCCTATTTTATGCTTTATGCAGGTCCGTAAAACAAGTCAGGCAGCATTACTGGTTTTATTGGAGCAAGATCTAGTGACCAAAGGTAAGAATTGATTGAGTCACGCTCTGGGAAAACAGGGCTTTATGCAATATGATAAGTGTATAAAAATACCACATCAGGGACAACCCTTCTCGCTTTAATGTTTTTTTTGTTTAAATTAAGTCTCTTTTTAGTTTATTCACGGGCTCATTTGGGACAACACTACATACACCCAATAAGTCCCATTTTCCCTGTGCGCAGCTCAATTGTTTTCTGTCTGCAGCTATTAGGGATGGATGTTTTTTACATGACCACTTTGGGTTTCATCTGAACAGTTGACTGCATTGACTAAATTATGAATGTTAGACAGATGTTCATATGGACTGAATGCACAGTATCAACTTCATTAAGTTGTCATAAGTGAAGATATGATCAACCAAAATCTCGTTTTTGTTTCAGTTTCTTGTGTGGTCTATATTTAGAAAAGTTTTGCCCATTTAAAATTGCCACTACTGTGTACAACAAAAAAATTTGTACCAGTTAATGGTAGTGGCCATTTCATGGATTGTGCATGTGTTTGCAGAACTAGTAGAAAGTCTGGTTGTGCATGTGATCTTGGAGCTTGCTGGAGTTGACAGCCTGGATGAGTACAGGACAGAAGCAGTGGCAGTAAGTATCTTTATTTGGCCCTTGTTGTTTGGAAACTGGGCTTTAAGTGTCGTCCCAGATTAGGCAGTCCGCACAGAATAATCGGGGATGACACTTTCAGCTTTTATAGAATTTTTCATTTAGAGGAAGTCTGTATGAAACAAAAATCCAGTTTAGAGTTTAGACAGAAAGTGTTGTCCCTTATTAATTTGAGCAGACTGCACAGGCTAATCTCAGACGACTGTTTATGCACATGCATTAAGCCCAGTTTTCTCAGAATGAGGCTCATTTCTTTTAGTCCTTGGTAAACTTAGTTTCTTGGGAAGATCTAGAAATAGGCCATGTGCCGGGAAATGCTAAAAAGAAGTTCTTATTGCAGCAGTTTTATATTGGTTGTAATTGCTAGTTGTATTAATCCAGTGAACTTGAAAAATAATTTGTACTTTTATGTATGTTTTCTTCCGTATAGATTGGAGTATCCTTGTTGCAGTGCTCCAGCTAGGATTTAAAAAGGACAGGGGGGCTTTTTTGTCAAATGGGCATTTTCAAGCGCGGTATTTTTTCAAAAGGGCACTTTGAGCCCGCGGTCGTATCCGGAATGCTCCAAGCATGTTGCTTAT
>VMBQ01007333.1:33493-46784 GCA_007657795.1 Dreissena rostriformis | reverse complement strand
TCCAAGGGGTTTGCATTTCCTCGGTCATTCCACTGCCGCAAGTTCGACCACATGTGCTCTATAAAAAACATCAATGTTTGCTCAATGACAAGATCACATATTAGCCCTGCCCAGCACTGATGGCTCCTACAAACAACGTGAAAACCAATACCGAACTTTCGATAAACATTTGGGTGCGTGTCCTCTAAGTTGCTTATTTGCTGCCGATACAAGTAGTAATAAGCAGATTGCAGGTAATATACCCAGCTGCAGAAAAGATGGATAGAAAATCGGGCAATGCCTGTTAATGCATCAGCCAACACCCAGTACTATATGCTTTAATCAATACCCTTGAATTGTTAATCATAAGCTGATAAATCAGCCATACTATGCTTGTCTTTGAGGTCTGGGCAAGTTCGAAAAATCGCATAACATGTATCATCTGCTAGCGTCGTTTTGTTCCTAAGAAGGGAAGAGTACAAAGCCTTGGCATGATGCAGCAGTATCTGAATGTCTGGATCTTCCTGGTTCATTTCGGCTGTAAGCTGGCTGTGTATGCACTTTTCATCAAGAAGATAGTCCCGTGAAGCCCTCTGGACAGCTGTTCGTGTCACAATGTGCACAATTGCATTTTCTCCATAGACAGCCTCAAATATGTTTTTGAGACCGTTTTCTTCCATGAGGGATCCTTTGCCCCCACCCTCCCCCCGCAAGTTCATACGTTTATGAAACATCCCAAATTCAGAACAACATTTTCACATTTTCAACTACTTTGTGGCGCATCGATGATGATTTCGGAAGCCTATCAATACAAGGGTTGGTCAAACGTTACAATGGTGTAAAGGTTGTGGCAAGGTTGCAAACTATGGCTTATGAAGAAGTGAAACTCCAGAAGCTGTTGACAGTGACAGAATGCACGCTTTGTCCACATTGTACATATTAATCATAGGCAAGCATTTGACTGACAACATCCCAGGGTACTGGCTTTTCTGATGCAAGATACGCACCAATCCCTGCCAATTCACTGTTGCCTGAAGCTGATCCTCTTGTCAAAATCCAGAAATCGTTGCATGTCCAAACTATGGCGTTTCACATAACAATCATCACGTCAAAAGTAATGGACTTGTGGTCCTTCGTATTGTGTCGTTGGACGCCATGTGAGATTTCTGTGTAACATAATACACTTTAACTATGTCTGACAATCTTAATGTGTGCTTTGCCCCTCGAAACCTCGGTATAGACACCAAAATCGTCAAATGTGAGTGGATAGTACTATAGTTATAATCATAAATGGGTTTTGGTGGCCATCTTGGCGGCCATTTTGGACGCCATGTTGGATGTGTGTGTGTTATATAATAAACTTAAACAATGTCTGATGATCTTAATGTGTACTTTGCTCCTTGAAACCTATGTATAGCCACCAAAATAATCAAATTTTAGTTCATATTTACATAGTTATGATCATTTATGGGTCTTGGCGGACATCTTGGCGGCAATTGTAAACATGTCTGATGATCTTTATGTGTTCTTTGCCCCTTCAAACCTAGGTATAGACACCAAATTCATAAAATTTGAGTGGATAGTTACATAGATATGATCATTTATAGGTTTTGGTGGCCATCTTGGCGGCCATTTTGGACGCCATGTTGGATTTGTGTGTAATATAATAAACTTAAACAATGTCTGATGATCTTAATGTGTTCTTTGCCCGTTGAAACCTTTGTACAGCCACCAAAATAATCAAATTTGAGTGGATATTTACATAGTTATGATCATTAATAGGTTTTGGCGGCCATCTTGACGGCCATATTCGACGCCATGTTGTGTACTATTGTAAACTTAAACAATGTCTGATAATCTTTATGTGTTCTTTGCCCCTTGAAACCTAGGTATAGACACCAAATTCATCAACTTTGATTGTATAGTTACATAGTTGTGATCATTAATGGGTATTCGCGACCATCTTGGTGGCCATCTTGAAAAAAACTACTTTCCGGAGGTCCGATTGTGGTAAACTTTTGATATGTTTTAAAGAACCTTCTACCCTACCAGGATCAGTTAAAATACCTTTGTAGCATTATTTTGGTGGTTGAAGGTATTTTTTTCATATATTGACCCTACTATGTATCTTATATAAAAATTGCAAATATATTAAGGTTATGTAAAGATAAACACTCTATTGTGGTCGTTGATCAAAACCAGTGTTCATATGCTCTTTATGCCATTGAAAATCGTACGTGGTGTTTCTGTATACATACGTAAAACCTACAGTTTTCATTATGTCCATTAAGTAGTAAATGACATTTCAAGTATGGATATTATGGTAGTTATAGAACATGAGCAGCGCATAAGTAAAACGTGTAGGATAACTTTAGTTGAATACATCGTCTGACATTCGGTATTAGACGGCTTACAGTCAATAAAGTGGGTAAGTTAGAAATACATTATACATAGTAATGTTATCATTAAAATGCTAATATATTTAATTGTTTTATTTTTACATTTTTTTAAACGTAGTTCTATCGAACTTGGAGACATAGATAAAGATTTAGTGCACAGAATATAATGTACTAATGTAATTAAATGCATCAGCATTATATCTTTAGCAAATATTTGCTTCCAGATAACAGTCTTCACACACCTGCGACAGGTATAGAGCTCTTAGTTTATTTTTATGTTTTACACATATTTAAGTAAAGTTTTCTTACATCTTTTAAACTGTGTAAGGTCATTTATATCAACGAAGTTATTCTCTTGTTTAATTAAACACATTTACCATTGTACTAAATAAACAATAAATAGCGGATTGTGAAAAAGTACGTGTTTGGCCTATATTGGAAAAAATGTGTTAACTTATGGTATAAGCCATTATCTTGAAATACATCTTCAAGGTATAGCTATGCAAGGTATAGCTATGATGGGTTTAACCATAAGTAACTTGCTGAATAGTTACTTTTGACTTAGGCAATTTTATATACACGAATATACAACATCACAAAAATAAAATTCATTTTCACAATCGCTTTTTACTCTTATCCGGCTTAGAATGTGTACATGTAAAGCTTGATACATACGTAACTAAACATTTGTGTACCGGACATGATGCCGAACTGTAATAGTACAATTAACCACACTCAACTATTATAATTTGTATTTGGAAAAGGTATAAGTAATTTTTGAATGACAAAACTGAAAGGGAAACCATGTTAAAATCCTTCTACTCTCAAGCAGTAACATGATTTTAATTAAAGCAAACTATAATTTGAATCGATTAGGATAATAATAAAACATTGCTTAACCGCATTACATTGAACTATCTCGCGATCGACAGTTTTTATTGTCTTTATACCAACTGCGCATTCTTGAACACTGTTTGTTAAGAAAAAAAACAATTACAGCCTCTCTGGTTGTTGATCATTTTCGTATCAGCATGGTTAAGAAAAAAACTAGGCATATAACGAACAAAATAACTTTATCGATATATTTTGTTTAAAAACAAGAAGAGTGAATCCATATTCACCATACATGTAAGATCAATACATTACTAACCACTCATATGCATCAATGCCCAAGTTCTTCACTGATAAAATATCATTTTGAAGGTAGCAAATATAATTGCATGGTACTGAGCATTATATTAACTCTACATACAAAAGTTATTATATAGCAAATAGAAAATCTTGATTTATGATAGTAAATAGCTAATTTCTCTGCATAACACAAATATATTCTAGACCAATATTGGGCCTTTGCTATTATTCACTCTGATTTTGTCCCTATAAACCCGGCGCTTGGACTTGACATACCTCATGATAAAGTTATACATCTTTGATACTGTGATACAATCATATGTGACAAGAAAGTATTTAATTGTATTGCATTGTAAAATTTTAAAAGTCAAACAATCAATTTTGAGAAGCAACCTCTTTACTTCTGACTTCGTAGACGTATTGTGCATTATGTTTGAGGATGTACTTGACATATATGTATATCAATAACGACTCTCTTGACTTTCTATTGACATTATCCATCGCATTCATGTTGGTTTTTTCTAAGATCCTCGTGGATGAAATTATGGATGTGTTTTCATTCACTGGATAGTGCGGTGTAAGGCGAATGCTCATCAAGGGCATGGCGTTGTAGACGTTCGTATCGAAACCCGATCGCTCTAAGGTATGTAAAGACATGATGTACATTTGTATATAAAAACATGCTATAATAATGTCGGTAATAAATACCAATACACACAAATAAAGTCATATAATAATAACTATAGTATTCAGGTATTGTGAATGTTATTTCTTTTTTTAATACTATTATTTTCGTGGATGAAATTTTGAAAGGTACGAACATAAGAGGAACTGAATAGAAAAATACAACTTATTGACCATTGGTGGAATAAAACAACACATACCGGTCAATATCCGATTCCACAGCAGGCTCTTAAAAAAAAGAACATCCATATCAAATAACTTTCACTATGTCACACTCATGAAACTAGTATAATGAAAACTGAATTACTATTTTGCTTTAATCACATGACTATATGTATGCAAATACAACAGGATATGTTGTTGGGTGATAATCATCTTCTGCAAACCTGTTAAATGTGGTTCCACCATTTCAGTCTCGCTTATCCATTGGTAATGGGGAATGTCGTCGACAGTCTCTACATGTATGTCGCTGTCGGGTATCGTTGAATAATAATGCGAGTCAGAATCTTCCGTAGAACCTTCAATTGTTGTAAGACTGCTTTCTTGTTCAACGAAGGTCCGATTTTCTCTTATTCTAACAGAAAAACGTCTGCTAAATATGTCCGATTGAAACACGTTATGCGACATTGGTACGCGCTCACTAGGTTGCGAACTTTGAGACTGATGTTCTGAAGTGCGTTCTGTAACATGTTTAGTAGTGTGTACATATCACATTTCGTTTTACAGATGGGTTAGTAGCTGATGACAAACAATTTGTACACATCATTTAGGGTTATGTAGTCTGTTAACGCGGATTAAATTATCGTTTTTTTTTATTAACGCAGCATTAATAAATTTAATTGTCCCGTATAGGTAAAGATTGTTTATAAATACCTGGTGGTGGCTGGCGCGTGATTACGAGTTCCCCTGATGATAAAGGATAATTGGAGTAGGCATCATTGCTTAATGTAGCATCCATGCTTATATTTCCGTCTGTAGAAGGTTGCTGGTTGTTGAACATAAGTGTTGCATCTTGTTTTACTAAATTGTTGCAGAAAATAACTATGAGTGAAGACATACATTTCGTGCATATTTATTGAAAGGAATGATAACGGTAAATACAGGTGTACACTGTTAACAAAGTTGTTTTGTTTTTATCTTTATTTTTAGACAGCAATTACACGTACGATGTTGATTTGAAGGACCAACTTACATATCTTACATGTTTTGTTTTTACTATTGTTTCCGTATCTACCCCTTTATGTCATTGTTTTTGAATGCATTGTATATAATTTGAATCTACGAATCACTGCCTGTACCTCTCAAACACGAGTTCAGCTTCTTTCTATAAATAAAAACAACGAGTCCAATGCCAAGCACAACGAACGCTCCGGCATTCATAAGACCTAGCTGGGTAACTGCAATTATAACACACATAAATATGAATATATATTTTTATTCAGCACAAAGTAAGATGAAAATAATTTACACACGCAATGTACACGCCTAACTGTCTGATATTACAAATATCATTTTATATTAAGACAATTTTTTTATGTTTTATAAAACAATGTTATTGCAGTGTTTGGCCATACATTGCCACGCAAGTTTTCAATTTCTATACTTCCGATACACACTCATAACGCTTTCTGTTGTGATATTGTTTTCTGGAACCATTATAAAGATATGTGCACGTTATTCCAAAACTGAACATATTTTTTAGTTTACATACGACGTGTTCAAGCATTAACCTAATCGTAACCTCGAAAATCGGGATAAGAAATATGTTTGTTTCGTGGATTTAGTTGATAATAGCACGTTTACAGACAGACATCGGTTTGACAATTTGCCAAATATCAAGCCCGGGTAATAGAAGTATAAGAGTAGTTTTATGTGAAGCAATATTGGTAGTTCCAAGCCCGGGTAATAGAAGTATAAGAGTAGTTTTATGTGAAGCAATATTGGTCGTTCTGTTATTGAAGAATAAGAGTAGTTTTCTGCGAAGCAATATTGGTCGTTCTGTTATAGAAGTATAAAAGTAGTTTCATGTGAAGCAATATTGGTCGTTCTGTTATAGAAGTATAAGAGAAGTTTTATGTGAAGCAATATTGGTCGTTCTGTTATAGAAGTATAAGAGTAGTTTTATGTGAAGCAATATTGGTCGTTCTGTTATAGAAGTATAATAGTAGTTTTATGTGAAGCAATATTGGTCGTTCTGTTATAGAAGTATAAGAGTAGTTTTATGTGAAGCAATATTGGTCGTTCTGTTATAGAAGTATAAGAGTAGTTTTATGTGAAGCAATATTGGTCGTTCTGTTATAGAAGTATAAGAGTAGTTTTATGTGAAGCAATATTGGTCGTTCTGTTATAGAAGTATAAGAGTAGTTTTATGTGAAGCAATATTGGTCGTTCTGTTATAGAAGTATAAGAGTAGTTTTATGTGAAGCAATATTGGTCGTTCTGTTATAGAAGTATAAGAGTAGTTTTATGTGAAGCAATATTGGTCGTTCTGTTATAGAAGTATAAGAGTAGTTTTATGTGAAGCAATATTGGTCGTTCTGTTATAGAAGTATAAGAGTAGTTTTATGTGAAGCAATATTGGTCGTTCTGTTATAGAAGTATAAGAGTAGTTTTATGTGAAGCAATATTGGTCGTTCTGTTATAGAAGTATAAGAGTAGTTTTATGTGAAGCAATATTGGTCGTTCTGTTATAGAAGTATAAGAGTAGTTTTATGTGAAGCAATATTGGTCGTTCTGTTATAGAAGTATAAGAGTAGTTTTATGTGAAGCAATATTGGTCGTTCTGTTATAGAAGTATAAGAGTAGTTTTATGTGAAGCAATATTGGTCGTTCTGTTATAGAAGTATAAGAGTAGTTTTATGTGAAGCAATATTGGTCGTTCTGTTATAGAAGTATAAGAGTAGTTTTATGTGAAGCAATATTGGTCGTTCTGTTATAGAAGTATAAGAGTAGTTTTATGTGAAGCAATATTGGTCGTTCTGTTATAGAAGTATAAGAGTAGTTTTATGTGAAGCAATATTGGTCGTTCTGTTATAGAAGTATAAGAGTAGTTTTATGTGAAGCAATATTGGTCGTTCTGTTATAGAAGTATAAGAGTAGTTTTATGTGAAGCAATATTGGTCGTTCTGTTATAGAAGTATAAGAGTAGTTTTATGTGAAGCAATATTGGTCGTTCTGTTATAGAAGTATAAGAGTAGTTTTATGTGAAGCAATATTGGTCGTTCTGTTATAGAAGTANTTATATATATATATATATATATATATATATATATATATATATATACATAATATAAATGCGCATAATTGATGTTCATCATTTAGGTTTTTCAAACTGCTGCTTTACCTGCTGTAATGGTACTTTCCACAGTTGTAGATACTGTGCTGCTTTCTTCTGTTACGGGCTCGGGAGATTTCGTCGTTGTGCATTGCTGTATTTCTAATATGGGCGCATGATTTAATGTGTTAAATGTTGAACATATATAAGACTGAAGTAAATTTAATATATATATATCGAAATTAAAGACAATAAACTATTATGACCACAATTTACTTGCCATATCTTAATATTTAGCATATGTATTATTACAATAAAAACTTAAAACAAGATACGCATACATACAAATTAAACAAAAGTAATAAAGTGAATAAAACGGCGAAACATACCTGTCTCGGCATGGACGTCGCCATCTCGACTATTACGTGATTACCCCCTCTGTTGTAATCATTTCCACATTTTATGTTTAATCATGTTGTACAATATCTTACAACTATGATTCATTCATATAAGTATATCGGTGTTAAAACAAACATAACTTACTCTCATCTTTTATAGTAACTAATTTGCTAAATTGTGCAGATCCATTTGCATGTATAGGACACGCCCATTCACCCTTTGTTTCAGCAATCGCGTCATTCTGCAAGCGGCACTTTACCAGATTTGTTTCGCTACAAGAACAGTCCATTGAATATTTGGTTCGGGGAGTAACAAGGCAGTCGTTTTCACTGTAAACCACCTTCCAAACGTTTTCCTTGTTCCCAAACCCATCTGTAATGCTATAAAATGTCCACAGTCCGTAATTTCCAGTATTTATACTGCATGTGATTTCTATGGTTGATCTACACAGTAGTTTAAAAAGAACCTGTGGATTATACACATCTGAAAAACAAAGAAAAATATATTTGACAATTGAATTTCAAAGTAGCGTGTACAGGATGATTGTTATTTAAGAGAACATAGTGTATCAATTCGGACCAGTTAGCGTTTCCAGTGTGTAAATTATTTCTAAAGTAATCTTCTCATACTTAAGGCCATTGCACGTAACATTTCATAACAGTTTTTTTGGGATTAAACTAGGAATGTTATCAAATCTTCTACCGCGCATTAAGTTGTATCATAATTCAAATGTGCAGAATAATTTACAATGTCCGAAAAACAACCGCATTATAACACAAATCGTGACTTATTCCCTATAAAGAATGCAATATAATTTTTGATCATATTGGTCGGAGTCTTATGTCTTGACACAGTAGTTGTGATTTAATAGACTTATTGATTCTTCTGAAAGAAAACGCAATTATTATGGACGACATGTAGCTAGTTTAAGATTAGTATATTGGAGAAAGAGGAAGTTTATTGTGCAATGCTTAGACACCGGCTAAGCGAGGCTTTCTTCATCTTTATTTCGCATTCACATAATTTAATATTAAGCATTTGTACCATGTATGCTTTGCTCATGATTCATGTTAACGGTGTGTTTTAAACCATAATTAGGTAATCATTTGGTCTGACGTAACATTAAACACGAGATGTGACCAATAATTTACAAAAATGCATAACAATTTATTTTCTAAAAGATACCACAGGTATCGGAAACATTAGATCAGTGCATAAACTTTTTGAACATTAAATCATACACATATTAACCCGCACTGCAGCAGTCAAACAATTTCAGAGCATTGTCATATATTAACAACACAATTCTAATGCTTAGTCTCAAATACTGCTGTTAAAAGATATTCTTCATTTAAAGCATGTCAGTGCAACAAGGTACTCTGTTTTCTTACGTCGTTATTGTATACGTTTACGACTATGGTATATTTTATAAGCACCCCTGTTATTAACAATGTCAAAAACGCAGCTTACAAATAAGAAGAATCGGTGATAGCTGTTACATGCAATTCAAAATGTGTTCTCAATCAGTGCCATTGATGTCAATCTTTAACAAACATCCGAATAGAGTGTAAAAAACTGTTAATGCACTCAAATGACATCGATAATATCGACATGCGATAGCATACATCAAAGACTATGGACAAAAAGTTTGACGACAGCAACGTGACCTCGGCTAACGATCTCACGAATCAAGATCAAATGATAATGCTTTGCGTGGCAGATGATTCTTGAAACAGTGAGAACTATATAAGATGACCTACTGAGCTATAAATTTGTGATTACAATTATCTTTCCTTTTACCGAATGATTATTAATTACTTCATTATGCAAAACTTCTCAATGTCCGCACCGATACAATACCCGCGAAGTTACGTGTTTTAAACCGATTCATCAAACAATATTTTTTTTAATTAATATTTAATAAAACACGTTTGCATATAAACAAAAGTCATTTCATTGTGTCAACCTTATCCGTAAAAATAACATATATGTATAAAAAAAAACGTAATACTTACTGGAATAAATCACTGCCATACTCAGAACCGATGCGTACAGCTCTGTTATGCGGTTCATGTTGATCATTCTGAAGTCGATTATATAACACCCAAATCCATCCGCAAATCGTTGATGCTAGTCCACAAGGATGAAATAAATGTGACCTAAGCACATAACTTTTAAATTGACATGTTTCATTATTAAAACCGGAAAATGCCGTTAGAAAAAGGACGTTTAGTATAATGCTTATTTTATTTCCGTTAGGTGTTAACGTGACTTGTTCACAGAAAGTTATTGTTGGTTTAACACTAATTTTCCGAATTCTCGAGGAAAAGCGTTTCAAACGCTTCATTATTTGAACTATTTGAAATGATGATGATCCATTTATGCGCCAATAATTTTGACAATTGTCTTTTCAGAATATTATTTCCGTAAGTTGTAACATAATGTATTCATTTTTTTGTGAATCTGAAAATATTTTGGAAAATCGTTATTTTGTCAAACTGTGAACAAGTCCATTCAAGGATTCTAGGATGGTTTCTGATTTTTTGTTGTTGTATTAATATTGAAATATTTTCCCCAGGAGTATTTAAATGTAATACATGAAACAATGATATAAAAATGATAGGTCACCAAATTCATTTTTCGTAAAATGAGATTTTTTTTTGTAATGGCCACCGGATACACTTTTCGATGCAGAAATTTTGCAAAGTTATTTAGCTTTTCCATTTAGATATGCATATTTAAGAAAAAGTATAGATACTTTAAAATATTAAAATCGGTTATCTTCTGATCTTACTTTTATTATTTCATTTGCATTTAACGTTATGTGCTTCAAAATACTTATCGCTTTTAAAAACAAGTCCCCTTTCTCAGATCCCTATTTTATACCTTACTAAAGTCACACTCACACTCACTGACCAATCGTACCTACCTTTCATCCACTTATCGCACAGTAGCTTGTTTCTCTTTCTCTCGTAAAGCTCAATTGACAAGTAGATACAGATTCTTTAAATATTTGGTTCCAGTAGTTTTTAAATCATAGCATATTGTCTGATTTGAGATGAATCACGATTGTCAAGTAAAACATACTCCTCAGACTGTAACTATCAAAATGTATTAAATATCATGTTCAACGTCAAATCAAATGTAACTTACTATTGACATACAATAGGATACGAATTGTAAGTAATATTTTCAATGTTATAAAACAGCCAGTAATGTGTCGAAGCATAACAGTTTTATTGATGATGTTTCCATGAATAGGGCAATGCGTGATCCACCACAAACGCTGATACCGGGCGAATATACCTACATTGTGTTTAATACGCATAGGAGGTCAGGTTTCAAGTTTTGTTATAACCCATCCAAAAGAAACACATAGCTAGAGTAAACATGTTTACACGATTATGTTAAGACCCCGCAGCTTTGCATTGGCCGTTCCAAGGGAGTGATGATCCTGATTGTTATCAGTTTTATGTTAAATGTTGTAGTTTGTGTATTGGCCTCTATTGTTTTGGCGTTGTGTTACTTGGTATCAATATTTTCTTATCAGATAGCGTNTTTATTTAAAGAACAGTTAATGTGTATTCGAGTTTATGTTCGAAATTTACTATCATCATAAACGTACGCATGAAACAAAAAACAAACAAAAACACAACAACATAATGTCTTATATGAATAAAAAAAAGACCTTAACTTATGTATAAGCTATCTCTTAATGACAATATATACACACTAACAAAATACTTTCAACATTTGCATGTCCTGTGTGGAGAATTAAGGAAAAATCCTTTCCACCGATTATATTTGTATTTAACAAGTACGAGCGTTTACATATACTACAAACCATAAGGTATTTAAAACAGTTAACATCAGTGTAATAGCTAGCTTGTGTTCGTATACTATTTAGCCTACATAGGTGCAAGAGTCCATGCAGTTTGTGGATCTCAGTGATGCAATATATTTCTATCGATCATTAATTCTGGCTGTTCAGCATGTCTATGAACAAAGACTGAGTTTCGGTAAAAACGCACTTTCTGAGCTAGTATTTTTATTAATTATTATTCACTAAAATTAATTTAAGTTTATACAGGTTAAATGATGATGATCGTTTAACATGGTTAATTGTCAAATTTATATGGTGCGTGAAGTTTAATAGCTTTGGTGAACACATAAGTAATTTAATCAATCACGCTGATCCGAAGGAAGTTATGAATGTTTTTTGGTTGAGAAGTTAAAGCGGGACTGTACGATTTTTACATGTGTTAAATTTTAATATATTGATTAAATTATGTTATGATGACTCAAAATAGGCAATAAAAATTATACTTTGAAGAAGAATTTTATAAAATACAGCAAAGACAAGTAAGCGCTGGTTAAAGCCGATGCCGACACTTTTACTCGTATTTGTAAGGAAACCAAATTGTGTCTTTGTGTCGTATGAACGAATCTGCACTAAAACTAAATTTAGATTCACATTGTACATGTATTTTATATATGCTGGCTTATTTGACTTCCAGTCATTTAAGCTTTCAGATTTAAATATCTGGCTTATTTCGCATTTTTTGACACATGTTCTTCTTAACTTTTATTTTAATTTATATTGAAATATATGTATACTAATTTTTAACACATTTAAAAAAAAACATAAATATTTGACAAAATCGTACAGTCCCGCTTTAATATCGCTTGAAATCGGTAAATAACTGTACGTTTCTTCTCTAACATGTTTTTAATACTGGTTTAACTTGAAATAATTTTTCCGTAAAATTAAGTTCGAACATCTTCCTTGCTACATCTGCCTTACTGCAATACAGCGAGAACCATTTTATAACTAGTATTACGCATTGTTATTCGGCGCCCATTTCTTAAACATTGCATAAGCTTATCGCCCTTTGGTATCCAATTTATTATACATTGTGTTTAGATAAGAGACAAATATAATTTTATACAGCATGATTTAAAGTTGTACAATGCCAAAACTCCTTATTTAGAAAAAAACTTTAAACAAGAAACCGTCGGAGACGGGTGATGCTACCCAAAGGATTTTTTGTCACAATATTGCACTATATATTCAGATAAAAGGAAACGTCTTGAGGGGCATAATTTTGGACATAATAATACGATGGATGGTTTGGCAAGTTAAAAATTTCAAAGGGCCATAACTCTCTAAATAAATCATCTAACCAGAACCCAAAAATAACATGCGCATCTCCTTAAGGTAGTTAAGCTTCCCATAAAGCTTCATTGAATTCCAGTCAGTATTTGGGGAGAAATAGCCCGGACAAGAATTGCACTATATGTACAGTTTATAGAAAATTTCAAAGGGCCATAACTCTGTGAAAAATCATCCGACCATAACCGGCTGATAATATGCACATCTCCTCTTGGTAGTGAAGCTTCCCATAAAGTTTCATTGAATTCCCGT
>VMBQ01007333.1:7600-31032 GCA_007657795.1 Dreissena rostriformis | reverse complement strand
TATATATGCATACGTATATGTACGAGAACAACAATGTATGTTTACTGTTAATCGATAGAGTAATACAAAGAGGCGTAAGTTTTGTAAGTTATAAGTTTTGCTATAACTTTGTAATGTGCAACCTAAAAGTTCGACTATAATCGGGAAATCGTTTATAATCAAGGAGCTTGTTTTTGACTCGGGTTAATGCAGCGATTATTTAAGGAAATAAACATCGTCTTATTATATTATCATTTTTTGCTTAAAGGTCAGTAGCCACACAACTTCAGAAGGGCCAATCGGTCATTCCCGAGACGTTTGACAGTGTGACAATTTATTTCTCGGACATTGTGGGCTTTACTACGATGTGCAGCAAGCTTTTGCCAGATGACTGAGTTTTTGCAAGAATACAACTTCAAACAAACAACAAAACGCCATTGTATGTACATTTAAGTCAGCCTTTGTACTTGATTAGCAGATAAGGCCAGACATTAAATGTCATTAGTTTCCACTAACCTCCAAAAATAGGGTTTACAGTTTGGCTCAATTCTTTAGTTAATTAAGCGAATATGATCGAATGTAGCAATCAAGATTGCGAACTCTATTGTAAATTAAGTAAATATGATCGAATGTATCAATCAAGATTGCGAACTCTATTGTAAATTAAGCAAATATGATCGAATGTAGCAATCAAGATTGCGAACTCTTTTGTACATTAAGCGAATATGATCGAATGTAGCAATCAAGATTGCGAACTCTATTGTAAATTAAGCGATTATGACCAAATGTAGCATGAAGATTGCAAACTCTATTGTAAATTAAGTGAATATGATCAAATGTAGCGATCAAGATTGCGAATTCTATTGTAAATTGAGTGAATATGATCGAATGTATCAATCAAGATTGCGAACTCTATTGTAAATTAAGCGGATATGACCGAATGTAGCAATCAAGATTGCGAGCTCTATTGTAAATTAAGCGAATATGATCGAATGTAGCTATTAAGATTGCGAACTCTATTGTGAATTAAGTGAATATGATCGAATGTAGCAATCATTCCGCTTCTCTATTGTGAATTAAGTGGATATGATCGAATGCAGCGATCAAGATTGAGAACTCTGTTGTAAATTAAGCGAATATGATCGAATGTAGCAATCAAGATTGTGAACTCTATTGTAAATTAAGCGAATATGATCGAATGTACAATCAAGATTGCGAACTCTATTGTCCATTAAGCGAATATGGTCGAATGCAGCAAGCAAGATTGCGAACTCTATTGTAAATTAAGCGAATATGATCGAATGTAGCAATCAAGATTGTGAACTCTATTGTAAATTAAGCGAATATGAGCGAATGTAGCAATCAAGATTGCGATATCTTTTGTTAATTAAGCTAATATGATCGAATGTAGCAATCAAGATTGCGAACTCTTTTGTAAATTAAGCGAATATGATCGAATGTAGCATGAAGATTGCGAACTCTATTGTAAATTAAGCCAATATGATCGAATGTAGCAATCAAGATTGCGAACTCTATTGTTAATTAAGTAAATATGATCGAATGCAGCGATCAAGATTGCGAACTCTTTTGTAAATTAAGCGAATATGATCGAATGAAATTTCTCTTATCGATTTTTCGTTATTGTTGGCTTAATAAAATAATAATTTATATATGTTAATGAATAAAGTATTCTTATTATAACATATATCATTTATTTTTTTTAATATGCTACGTCCTAGAATATATGTCGATAAGATTTTGTTTTCTTATTTATTTTAACTGTTTTTTAAAGCAAGTACGTTAATTTTTATCTCCAAACAATACGTGTGCTTAAACCATTTGATGTAGATTTGCATTTAATTTCCCTAAAACATGAAAATGTGTGCAATTCTATTGGCAGTCAGTGTTCCCGCTGCAAGTAACTATCGCAACAGATCTTGATCGAAATCCATCATAGTCAGCTACGCATTTGAAAGTAAAGTGTTACCAATAAGGTTTTAGGAGAAAACCTTTCGAATGGTCTTCGAGCAATAATTTAGTTCTTCTGAAAAACATAATAAGTGATTATGTCATCGTTAGAAATTAAAATCTATGGATTAAGAATTCATCGTCCTTAAATATTCCCACGTGAAGTGTATGACAATTATATCGGATGCATTTTTATGAATCATAAACATCATTTTAATTAGTTATTGGATATTGGATGCACGGTACTGAAAATGTCGCCTTATTTTGAATTAGTTTTACGGGTAATATAATAAGGCGTATCAAAAACCATCCATGAATTGTCTATAGCATTCAATCAGAGGCTTGTGTTTTCAGGTCGTGGATCTTTTGAATGATTTATACACAGCGTTCGACAACGTCATCGACAAATTCAAAGTGTATAAGGTAACGCCATTTCACCTGTGCTTTCAATACATTTATATATACATGTATACACAACATTTAGATTCCAACCTATAGTTCGTATGTTGATTATTAAATCCAATTAAAAAGTTCCTGAACATAAAACGATTATAACTCCATTGCAAAGATACAATTGGAAGTTATTAAAGGGACATTTTCACAGATTTTGGCATATTTTGAAGTTTGTCATTGGATGCTTTAAATTGATAAATGTTAAGATCTGAACTAAAGAGTTCCAGTACTAAACAAAAATAAAATTAAAGAAAGAAAAAAAGTAATCCACACCTGGGCCCGAACCACTGACACTTGTAGTAAACGTCTAGCGCTTAGACCACTCGGCCATCCGAGCTGACATGACACTGCGTGTATTATATTCGTAATATAAGCAATCCTCGCAATGTCACTAAATATAACGTTAACAACAGAACTTTTCAAATTATGCAATCGTTTCGCGTTGCAACGCTTTATAATTTTCAGGTTTTTAAAAAGTAAAAAAATCATACAATGGATATTTAAGAGAATGATTAATGTTCAGTATTACTGTTTCTTAGCAAAACAATCAATACAAAACAAATTTGCAAACCTGAAACAATTTTTTTCAATCATGTCAATTTATCAAAACGTGAAAAGGTCCCTTTAAGTGGCAATATTCTACAAAACAACTCAGAAACATTATACGGGTAAAATCGTTTATTAACTTCAAAAGAAAATGCACAGAACTGTTGTATGTTATTGTAATCAGACGATGGTATGATTAAATAAACAACTTCAGCTTAAGCAAAGTACTGTACATGACTGTTCAGGAAACAACACGGAACACATCAATGTGATGCAAGTATTCTTATGCGATGCGTAATGACAGGTGGAGACTATAGGCGACGCTTATATGTGCGTTTCCGGTCTCCCGGAGCGTATCGGAAATAGTCATGTGACAGAGATAGCCGACATGTCATTGACCATCTTGGAGTCTGTAGAAGGCTTTACCGTACGGCAAAGGCCGGACACGAAATTGAAGGTCAGGATCGGAATTAATTCAGGTGAGTTGTAATCTATTGGATTGTGGCTATGGCTCATGTGAACAAAACATTTCGGGATGTATCGTGCAATGCCTATTCCGTTTCCAAAAAAGAAAACATCCGTTATTTCTGTGTGATAATCATGAACGTACATTTGTATAATACAACGTGCAGACAATTTACATATTTGACGGTCCTTTCTAAGGTCAATTAACTAAGTATATACGTATACTAATTCGTTTCCGTACAGTGCGTAGTAGTCGGGTCATTTTATAAAAAATACCCTTTCAACCACCCAAACAAATGCTACAAAAGGTATTAAAAATGACCATGGTAGGGATAAGGTCCTTTATAGCATATTAAAAGTTCACCATAATCGGATTTCCGGAAAGTTGTGTTTTTTAAGAAGGCGTCGAAGATGGCCGCCAAAACATGTTAATGATGAAAACTATGTGAATTTCCGCTCAAATTTGATGATTTTGGTATCTATTCGTAGGTTCCGGGGGGCAAAGAACAAATTAAGATATTCAAACATTATGTGTCAGTGTAATTTTACTTAACAGGGGTCTAGATCCATAACCTGCTTTTAGTCGGCTGAAGAGGCTCATTAACATCATTGCTCTTTTTGTCTCTAAGCATACGTTTCCTGTTTGAGATTGAGCATATACCTGATACAAAACATTTTTAAAGTCTCCCGTAATGATAAGTACACCATTTGAATTGAATTGAAAAAAGCAGACACAATTTAAACAGACATGTACAACATAGCGAAATCAAATTGAGGTAAGTAAACTACAATTTTCTTTGTTAATATTGTTAATATAAAGTTTTTCAATCCGTTTACAGGTTTACATAACGTTTAATTCAGCTGCTTTTGTAAAAAAGAAAGCTTATTTTTGACTGTTTACTTGGTAGTGCAAGATTTGCTTTTTTTTAATGGTTGAGACTGTCTTTAATGACAAGTGTCTATAAAGCCAGCTTAAAGCCAAAATGACCCAGGAAGATCCCGAGATTCAGATACTGCTGGATCATGCCGAGGAGTTATACTCTTCCCTTCTTAGGGGCGAGACGACGCTAGCAGATGCTACATGTTCTGAGATTTTGATCTAACTCGAGACGGCTACAGAGAAGAAAATACATGAGCTTGCCCACACCTCAAAAACAAGCTCATTATGAATGAATTATCATCTTATGGTTAGAATGGCAGGAATGTTGATTAAGGCGGATCGTACTGGGTGTTGGCTGATGCATTTGAAGGCAGTGTCCGATTGTTTATCCGTCTTTGCTGCAGCGGAACACGTACCTACGATCTGCTTATTACTAACTGCATCAAATGAGGAACCTAGCGGAAATGCATCCAGAAGTTTATTGAACGTTTGTTGATGGTTTTCTTTCACGATGTTCGTAGGAGCAATCAGTGCTGTGCTGGGCTAAGCAATGATCTTGTCATTGAGCAAACATTGATGATGTCTCTTAAGTGCACAGGTGATCTAACTTGCTGCAGTTAGATGGCAGAGGAAATGCAAAACCTTTGGAGCCTATCTGCACGTGTGACATACAAGTACAATAGTGCGATGCAGAATTTCACAGGCCAGACCTATACTTCAAGTGTACAACACAAAGACTCAACTGAGGCGCGCTTCAACAGAAATGCTTCTTATATCGAGAAAATAAATGCAAAGATTACAACCTGCTCACCCTACACATCTAATCTTACTCTGAGAAACATTATCAATGGAAAAGTGGCGGGGTCAGATGTGAATGTTCCTGTGTTTGAGGTGGTGGGGAACAAGATCATAAGAGATATTATATGAAAGTCGGCGTTTGCCTATAAATTTAAAAGGATAGACGGAGCAAAATCTAATGGGAATAACTCCGCTGTTAAGATTGCTTCTGACCGTNTAACACAATATATTAAGAAAATATTTACAACAAACAATTTGCAACACGAACTTCCATCGAAAATGATTAGTTAATAAAAAATTAACTTGTTTTTTTATTTGACAGTTGTCAGAAACTGGACAAATAGGTAGAAATGGCCATATGCATAGGAAAGAATGAGGACACGTTTGATAAAAATGATTCAGGATTGAAATAACTTTTATACAAAAGGTGTGTGCATGTGAGCTCTCAGCTGTATGAAAAGCATTATCCTAAACATTGTCGTTTTTCATTGTTCACACCAACTTTATAGTGGCATGATATTTTATGTATGTGCTAAAATCTGGTCTATTCCTTCACTTATTGTTTGATCTTATATTGTAATAAATCCCATAACAATTGTTATACAATCTCGCCCATATTCAAGAACGTGTGGTAAGGTACAAAATATGCAAGTTTGGTCAAGATTTCATCAAATAAATGTGGCGTGTTCTGAGAACACTGGGCAAAATGCTTGTGCGTAAAGTGTCATCCCAGATAAGCCTGTTCAGTCCGCACAGGCTAATCCGGGAAGACACTTTCCGCCAAAACTGGATTTTCGCTAAGAAGAGACATCATTGAAACGAAAAATTCCATAAAAGCGGAAATTGTCGTCCCTGATTAGCCTGTGTGGACTGCACAGGCTAATCTGGGATGACAATTTACGCACAAGCATTTTGCCCAGTTTTCTCAGAACACGACACAAATAAATCAGTCTTAAATATCAACCTTTAGCTTATCAAACGATGTTTCATGGTCATACACAAGGTCAATTTTAAATAAAAAGTTAATTTTGTATCCTGTCTGCATTTCAAAATGTAATGACTTTGACTTTGAACTTCATGCTAATGTGAGCTTAAATTATCATAACTTTGAAACTAGTTTAAAAGACAAACACAATCTCAACCTTTTCCCACTCAGAAGCAAAGTGCGAATGGCTAAATTCAACCAGCATAAAACCAGAACTGTTTGCTGCTCATCAGTATCTTAGGTTTGGAAAGGTAGCCTTTACAACTTGAATCTTTTTAGAAAGGTCTTAAATTTAATTTCATTTTCTAAAAAAACACAAACGCGTCAAAGTGCATATCAGAGTGGTAAATTGTTATAAGAAAAACAATATTTTTAACAAATATCTGACTGAAAGCCAGACACTGCATTACCATGGCAGCCATATTCCCATCGGCCATCGCTTTCTTGAGTTCCTTGGTCTGCGCTATTGCCTCCTCCAACTTGGCCTGGTGCATGGCCTGTAGCACACGCCTGCAACACAGTATCCATAGTAATCAGTAACCATGGTAACACAAGATATTGGTAATGGCATTACATGGTTATAAGTTGTCTAAAGTAAAAAGCAATCATGGTGACCAGTAACCAGTAACCAAATGAACGAATGGTTGCCATGGTACCCACGGCCAGTAACAATTTCAGCCATAGAAGCAAGTAACAATTGGTAGCTATAATACCCAGTAACAATGGTAGCCATAGCAACAAGTAACCAATGGTAGTCATGTCACTCAATCACCAATGGTAGACATAATACCAAGTAAAAATGGTAGCCATAGTAGAATGTAATCAACGGTAGCAATGGCAAAAAGTAACAATGGAAGCTAAACAAGCAGGTAACCAATGGTAACTAAGGAAAACAAGTAACCCATGGTAACCATAGTACTCAGTTATCAATGATAGCCAAATGGTAGCCATGGTAACCAGTACCAATTTTAGCCATAGTAGCAATTAACTGATGGTGCCTCGGTGACCAGTAACAAGGGTGGATATAGTAGCAAATAACCAATGGTAGCCATGGCAACCAGTAAGAATGGAAGCATCAGCAGCATGTCGCCAATGAATGTTTATTTCCTTATGATGGATTGTGAAAATAATTCATTACTGATTTGCATAAAATGTAAACAACATTCTTAAAATTGCTGAAGGCTTTGTAAAGTCTACTAATGAAACAAAGTATTTACATGTGTATTTTATCCTTCCTGGCTTCCACTACACATTGATGAATACCTTATAATCATTAAATATGAGGATTTAATGATTATAAAACTGTAATTGTCTAATTTCTGAGTGTTGTATAAAACATACATGTAACATTAAAATAAATAGCATTAATGATGACGACTAAGGTTACTTATCAAATACATTAAAAATAAGGAAGATGATATCACACATGCACCGCAATAATTTATTTACTTACTTAACAATTTACAAAACAAGAAAACACACAACATAATGAGTGTCAGATTTTGGAAAGGTTTCACTGGAGAACAGGCCTTTATGTTATTTTCCATAAAAAGGTGGTCTCTTCGAAACAAAAATCCAGTGTAATCAGAAAGTGTTGTCCCTGATAAGCTTGTATGGACTGCACAGGCTAATCTGGGACAACACTTTTCGCACTTGCATTAAGCCCAGTTTTCTCAGAACAAGGCTAAAATAATTACAATGAACTTGAAATAGCCATACTGTTTCGGAAGTAATTTTTTAAATTCTGATCAAGCCTGTTCAAGAGGGAGAATTCCAGATAAAGTGGTTAGTACACCAAAGTTGATTGTTTCCACTTACCTGACAGACCCTTTTTCTAAATTAACAACTTCAGCTGACCTACGTACACAAACGTTTTAGAAGTTGAACAGTGGAAACAAACAATCTTTTTGTATAAAGGTAATATATAAGCGTTACTCTTGAAAAGGGGGTTAAATGCATGTGCCAACAGTGTCGTCCCAGATTAGCCTGTGCAGTCCGCACGGGCTAATCAGGGATGACACTTTCCATTTTTATGAGATTTTTTGTTTAAAGAAAGTCTCTTCTTAGCAAACATCCAGTTCATGCCGAAAGAGTTGTCCCTGATTAGCCTGTGTGGACTACACAGGCTACTCTGGGACGACACTTTATGCACATGCATTTAACCCCATTTTCACAGAGCGTGGCACATATAGGATGAACGTGATCAAAATTCATTCATGGTGTTAAAATGCACACTGAAAACTATGTGAGAAATAATAAAGAAATAAAAGAACAAGTTAAAAGTAAATATGTGTATATGTGAAAAATAATAAAGTTTAAAGTAAACAAATGAATGTATCTAATAGAGCACATTTTGAAATTTTCTAGTTTTTTAGTCATCATAGAATTACTCCGAGATATCATCCACGTGGGAATAAAGTATGAAATTCAGTCATATAATAATTCAGTCATCTGAGAATATTGCCATCTAATAATAAAGTAATGTAAGCATTCAATTATCCAACAATCCAGTCTTAAAAATTCAGACATTTAAGAATTAAGTCATCTAAGAATTCAGTAACTTTAGACTTTGAGGTTATAAATACTTTAAAAAAAAAAATATAAAAAAATAAAACACATATTAAAATGCATTGTTATATGCTGAAATAACTCACTACAAACAAAGCAACTGATACCAAAGAGACATTAACAGGGTGCAGGATCATGTGACTGTTTGGGGTTCACAATTAAACATTAATGGATGTAAACACACTGGTAAGTGGTGCTTTTTTGTTCATTTTTTTTTAAACAATTTCAACTGGTGCATAAAAGACAGTTTTTATGCTTCTTATGGCAATGTGAAATATATCAGAATTACTTTATTTAATAATCCTTATAAAGTTCTTGGCCAAACATTCAATGAGTACAGCACATTCATGTACACGGTTATGCTTCAGGCAACGTGAAATTTTGGCACCGATTTCAGACGGTTCAGAAGATTTTTGCAAATGTATTTTAATAACTTGAGATATTTGCAAAAATTAAGTTCTAAACGGTGTGTTAACATTCTGTCCAGCCCATGTATAAACACCTGAAAATCTCGTTGATTCAGCACCCTGATATTTGGACTATGTTAAAAAAAATGCTCCACATTATTTCCACTCCCAACAAAACCACAATTAGGACATCAAGAATTAGAAAGACATATGACACTTTTTAAATATATCATGCATCAGACTGCCACAAGCCCGTGCAGTATGCTCACATCTCTCGCGTCGCAATAATCAACATAGTCATGCGCTTTTTAATTGCGGCAAAAAAGGTTTCCTCTTGTGTGCCAGTAAAAAACTCAATCATATTCGTCTGAAAGAAGGTAAGAATTGGGGCTCAGTGGATGCTTCAAGAAACACCTTGATACATGCCAAGGTACAAACTCACTGACCTGTGAGCGACATGGACACTCCCATTCTATCAAACACACATGACAGGCAATTGTTCTTAAACTGCACGGCACATCACTGACTATGATGCAAAGGCATATGTGTAAAAACTGGGGAAGGATATTGTTTAGTTAGTACATATTATGCAGTGAACAGGGTTTGAAGCAAAAACTAAGTGGACAAGCAAAAACAAAGTGTGACTAAAAGTTGTTTTTTTCCACTCACATTTTAAAAATTAGGGTAGGTGGATAGGACTACCAAACTGTTGTTTTGTTATTTATGTTTTGATACAAAATATTTGTCCACACATTATTTTGGTTGTTCAATAACAGGAATCCTCCAAATATCTACACAACATTCTTTATATGTAAAGTTAATGAAGCGAATTGGATAGAATTTAGTCAAATTGATGAAAAAGAATCCTGTAAAACGAAAAAAAAGTTCGACATTTAAAACATAGAATCAGCCGGGCGCCTGGAAAGAAACAACTTTTTTATGCCCCTGAAGGTGGGCATACAGTGATTGCACTGTCCGTCTGTCTGTCTGTCCGTCTGAAATGCGTCACACTTTGCGTTTAGGATTTTTTGATGAATTATTTTGTGACATAATGGGAGAACAAAGATACTTTCTATTTAGGAGCTTAAAATTAAGAGTTATATTTTGAAATGTAGGACCCATGTTCACAAAAATTATTATTGAAAGGTTTAAAGGTCTGGTATATTTTTTAATTAATTGCAAATATTTTGTTGTCATCATACTATGGAAAGCTTTTTTTCTTACAAGTTAGGTATTGCAATATAACTCAAGCTAATGTGTTAAACATGTTGAGAAGCTGAATATAAAACTAAATACTTTCATATAATAAGATTAACAATTTTACGATAATTACCAGTAATTTAAAAGAAAATTAAAAAAAAAAGAGATGTGTTTGTCAGAAACGCAATGCCCTATACTGCGGCGCTTTGATTTTTTTTTTTATTATTATATCTCTTTTAAAATTATAACTTCCCGTGTGAAAATGATCTGTACCTGCCAAATGATAAATAGAAATTATCTCCCTTTAAAGCTTATTACTTCCCTTGGATTTTGTTTTTTGACCTTTGACCTTGAAGGATGACATTGACCTTGACCTTTCAGCACTCCAAATGTGCAGCTCCGTGAGATACACATGCATGCCAAATATCAAGTTCCTATCTTCAATATTGCAAAAGTTATGGCCAATGTTAAAGTTTTCGGACGGAATCACAGTTCAACTGCTATATACATAAACATTGTATGATGTGGGTAATATTAAATACATAAGCTGTACACACTGAAACAAAGTAATTCGGCCTCACTCTGTAAAAAGGGGGTTTATTGCATGTGCATAAAATGTTATCCCAGATGAGCATGTGCAGTCTGCACAGGCTAATCAGGGACGACACTTTCTGCTTGTATTATATTTTTCATTTTCGCGGACTGCACAGGCTAGTCTGAGACAAAACTTTCCACACACCGAGACTCAATTAAATGTAAACAATATTGAACTAACAAAATGATTTGTGTTAACATGGATTCCGAAATGAAGAAGAAAGATTAAAATCAAACAAGGAAAAGGGGGAATAACTATAAGGTCATATTGTTATTGAATACTACCTTTCTCTTATTGCACCTAATTAATGCATGTGCGAAAAGTGTCTTCCCAGATTAGCCTGTGCAGTCCGCACATGCTAAACAGGGATGACACTTTCCATTTTTATGATATTTTTTGTTTAAAGAAAGTCTATTCTTAGCAAACATCCAGTTTAGGCGAAAGAGTCGTCCCTGATTAGCCTGTGCAGACTTCACAGGCTAATCTGGGACGACACTTTATGTACATGCATAATTCAGTAATATCATAAATAAGTCTTTACAATTCAGGCATTTAAGAATTAAGTCATCTAAGAATTCAGTAATCTTAGACCTTGAGGTTATAAATACTTGAACAAACCAACAATTCTTATATGTAAACACACATTAAAATGCAAGGTTATATGCTGAAATAACTCACTACAAACAAAGCAACTGGTACCAAAGAGACATATACAGGGTGCAGGATCACGTGACTGTGTGGGGTTCACAATTAAACGTTAATAGATGAAAACGCAACGGTAAGTGGTGCTTTTTTTCAAATATCTCTTTACAACAATTTTTCTTAAGAATTTCAACTAGTGCATTATAGACAGTTTTTATGCTTCTTATGGCAATGTGAAATATATCAGAATTACTTTATTTAATAAGCCTGTGTTATTGGCCAAAAATTCAATGGTACAGCATTCAAGTAGACGGTTATGCTTCATGCAACGTGAAAATTTGGCAACAATTTCAGACGTTTTCAATGATTTATTCTTATATCTTAAGATATCAGCACAAACTGCAAGAAAAACTGTCTTTTATGGAAAAAAGATTGTTTTCAAATGTATTTCAATAATTTAAGATATTTGCAAAAATTAAGTTCTAAACAGTGTATTAACATTCTGTCCAGCCCATGTATAAACACCTTAAAATCCCGTTGATCCAGCACCCTGATATTTGGACTATGTTAAAAAAAGCTCCACATTATTTTCACTCCCAACAAAACCACAATTAGGACATCAAGAATTAGAAAGACATTTGACACTTTTTAAATAGATCATGCATCAAACTGCCACAAGCCCGTGCAGTATGCTCACATCTCTCGCGTCGCAATAGTCGACATAGTCATGCGCTTTTTAATTGTGGCGAAAAAGGTTTCCTCTCGTGTGCCAGTAAAAAACTCAATCATTTTCGTCTGAAAGAAGGTAAGAATGCGGCTCAATGGATGCTCCCGGAAACACCTTGATTCATGCCAAGGTTCAACCTCATTGAACGGTGAGCGACATGGACACTCCCATTCTATCAAACACACATCACAGGCAATTTTTCTTAAACTGCACAGCACATCACTGACTGTCTGATGCAAAGGCATATGTGTAAAATGGGGAAGGATATTGTTTAGTTAGTACATATTATGAAGTGAACAGAATTTAAAGCATAAACTAAGTGGACAAGCATAAACTAAGTGGACAAGGAAAAACTAAGTGGACAAGCATAAACAAAGTGGACAAGAATACACTAAGTGGACAAGCATAAACAAATTGTGCCTAAAAGTTGTTGTTTTCCACTAACTTTTTAAAAATTAGGGTAGGTGGATAGGACTACCAAACTGTTTTTTTGTTATTTATGTTTTGATACAAAATATTTGTCCACACATTATTTTGGATGTTCAATAACAGTAATCTTCCAAATCTCTATACAACAGTCTTTATATGAAAAGTTAATGAAGCGAATTGGATAGATGGTCCCAAATCAAAGTGCCGAAGTTACAAAAACACAAGTTTTCAGGAGACGTTTTTTTTTGTTAAACATTTCTTGCACAAAATCAAATAAATATTATTTTTAACATTTTTAAAAGTGTCTCATCATGGAACATGTTCGTATGTAAATAATTTGACGTTAAGTTAATAAATCTGCTGTAAAATGTATCCTCGTCATTTAGACTTGCATTTATGTGATGTTTTGGCAAATTGGACAGCTAATTTTAATAGATTTTGTTTCAATATAATAAATTATTCCACTGTTTTCCATTAAATATAGCAAAGCAATGCATGTTTTTCTGTTTTACACGGTGGCACAGAGGTGACAACCGCAATCATTTATTTATGTTGTGGCCTCAACTTCGTAACTTGTGGGAACAACTTATTAAGTTGAGGGAACAACTTCATAAGTTGTGGCTTCAACTTAATAACTTGTGGAAACAACTTTTGAAATAACTTGTGGAAAAAATTAGTACGTTATCCCCACAACTTATTAAGTTGAGACCTCAGCTTAGTAACTTGTGGCCACAATTTCATAACTTGTTCCCAAAACGTTTTAAGTTGTGGCCTCAACTTAGTAATGTGTTCATTCAACTTACTTATTAAGTTATTCCTTCAACTTAATAACTTGTAGGAACAACCTATTAAGTTGCAGTGGCCTCAGCTTAGAAACTTGAGGCGACAACTTCATAACTTGTTCCCATAACTTATCAGTTGTTGCCTCAACTAAATAACTTGTGGGACCAACTAATTAAGCTGAGGCCACTACTTTAAGTTTAAACAATCAGATCGACCGTTTCATCTTTACCGTTTTATCACAATATGTACCCCTTATACTTCTTGGTGCTTGGTTTCAAGCGCGGGTCTGAGCACTATCCCTGTTAGCTATAGATCCCCGGTTCGAGCCCTGTCTGAGCACTTGCCATGTAAGTCATGGATTCCAGATTTGAGCCACTATCTAAGCAATCGCCAAGTTAGCGACTGGGTTCAGGGTTCAAACCCTGGTGGGAAAACTTGCCACATAAGCAACGGATTCCGGTTTTGAATCCAGGCCTGATAGCTCCCTTTTTAAACGATGGGTCTTTTGCCACCTACGTTACGGGTCCCGGTTTGGAGACCCTGCCTGAGCACTCACCCTGTATGCTATGGGCCCCCGGCTCAAATCCCGGTTTAAGTACTAACCATTTAAGGGAACGGACCCTGATCCAAGTTGTAGTTTTAGCGCCAGACCCAAAAAATGCGGGATTTATAGCTTACAGGGCTAGTGCTCAGACTGGCGCTCTAACCCGAACACCCATCGCTTGCGAGGCGAGCTCTCATTAAGGGACTCGAAACCAGGAAATGTTACTTTTACGGAGCTAGTGCTCATTTCGGCAACCGGTCGCTTAGAAGGCGAGTGCTCAGTAATGTATGTTAGCGACAGCTGTTTGGTTCGAGTCCATGTGTAAACCCATAGCTTTCGGTGGGAACACTCAGACTGAGGTTCACAACCGGGATCCATCCCTTACTGGGCAAGTGGTAAGACACAGGCTTGAACCCGGGATCAATAGTTTTCAGGGCTAGTACTCAGACTGGGGCTCGAACCCGGGACCTGTCACTGTTGGTGCAGACTCTCACATCGGAATTCAAGCTGTCGCTTATAGGGTAAGTCCTCAACCATGGCTTGATCTAGAGACCCAAAGCTTTCAGGGCTATAGTGTTCATACCGTGATTCAAACCCAGGGACTGTCGAAAACTAAGGCATCTAGCACTTGCCTTGTAAGTGATGGTTCCCGAGATTGAGCCCCGGTCAGAGCAATCGCCCTTTATAAGAAGGGTCCCGGGTTCAAATCCAAAAACCATGGACCACTCTCTTATGAAGCGAGTGCTTCGGGACTCGAAACTGGGATCCGACGCTTAGGTTGCTAGTGCTCAGACCGAGGATGGAACCCTGAACCCAGTCACTAACAAGGCAAGTGCTCAGATAGGGGCTCAATCCCGGGATCCATAGCTTCGTCAATTTACCTTAAAAATACATTGCTATAATGACACTTTAATATAATAATTAGTGCGCAAAATGCCAAAGTTACAATTTTTCAGCTTCGTCATTTTGACTTCAATCAATTGCGGTTCGTCATTGCATCACATGACTTTTTTGAGCTGTTGTGATTGGTTAACTAGTTTGTTATTTTGGGGGTATATGCGCATTGATTTCCTGCTTTGCACAGTATTAAATCGCGAAATGCCAAAAAGTGTAGGTTCGGCATTTTGATTTTGGGACCATCAATATGTAAATTTAATGAAGCGAATTGGATAGAATTTAGCCAAATTGATGAAAAAGAATCCTGTAATACAAAAAAAGTTTAAGGTCGGCATTTAAAACATAGAATCAGCCGGGCTACTGGAAACAAACAACTTTTTTTGATGAATTATTTTGTGACATTATGGGAGAACAAAGATACTTTCTTATTGGGAGCTTAAAATTAAGACTTCTATTTTAAAATGTAAGACCCATGTTCACAAAAATCATTATTGTAAGGTTTAAAGGTCTGGTATACTTTTTAATTAATTGCAACTATTTTGTTATCATCATTCTATGGAAAGCTTTTTTTCTTACAAGTTAGGTATTGCAATATGACTCAAGTTAATGTGTAAAACATTTTGAGAAGCTGAATATAAAACTGAATACTTTCATATAATAAGATCAACAATTTTACAAGTATTACCAGTAATTTAAAAGAGAATTTAAAAAAAAAATGTACGAGGTGGGTCTTATTTAATACATAAACTATACACACTGAAACAAAGAAATTGAGCCCCGCTCTGTAAAAAGGGGGCTTATTGCATGTGCATAAAATGTTATCCCTGATGAGCCTGTGCAGTCCGCACAGGCTAATCAGGGACGACACTTTATGTTTTTATGATATTTTTCGTTTTCGCTGACTGCACAGGCTAGTATGAGACAAAACTTTTCGCACATGCATTAAACCCCCCTTTGCACACACCAAGACTCAATTATATGTAAAAAATATTGAACTAATAAAAAAAAAATTAACATGGATTCAGAAATGAAGAAAGAAAGATTCAAACCAAACAGGGAAAAAGGAGGGGGGAATAACTATAAGGTCATATTGTAATCAAATGCTACCTTTCTCTTATTGCACCCTGTCCTAGAATAAACTGATCTTTCATGGTGAAGAAAAATGTTTCTTCTCTACTGCTGGTAAAATATTTGTAGATGTCGTCCTAAAAATTCAAACATTGATGAAAATTAAAGTGAGCTTATATGGTCGTACCAAGAACATATGTGTCGTGTTCTGAGAAAACTGGGCAAAATGCTTGTGCGTAAATTGTCATCCCAGATTAGCCTGTGCAGTTCGCACAGGCTTATCAGGGACGACAATTTCCGCTTTTGTGGAATTTTTTGTTTTAAAGATGTCTCTTCTTAGGGAAAATCCAGTTTAGGCGGAAAGTGTCAAGTGACATCTAGTGCCAACATAATACTTCATGAAAAGAGTAAGATCTCATGCACTTCAGATATTCAGTTAATGAACTACTGCGATGAATGATATATATGATCGCAAAACATAAAAGAAGCCAATGTAGTTATTAACAGGATGTGTTTTTATATTTAAATAGGGAAACAATTTAACACTTTTACCATAAACACATCAATGGCTTATTATGTCACTTGTTTCATCAATCACTTTTTTTAATCTCAAACAAGTTTTTAGTAGTACAAGCAAAATCTTTAATGTAATTAAATGTGTGCTTACAATACATTGGTCTTTGTTTACAAACATAAATTAATGATGCAATTCAACAAAATGTTATTTTTTTTTATATTTAAGACACTTTACACTTCACCTACAAACTACAACAACCCCTTGGGAATTGCAAGTTTTNTAAACGAAAAATTCCATAAAAGTGGAAATTGTCGTCCCTGATAAGCCTGTGCGAACTGCACAGGCTAATCTGGGATGACAATTTACGCACAAGCATTTTGCCCAGTGTTCTCAGAACACGACACATCTAGTGCCAACATAATACTTCATGAAAAGAGTAAGATCTCATGCACTTCAGATATTCAGTTAATGAACTACTGCGATGAATGATATACATTTGTATATGATCGCAAAACATAAAAGAAGCCAATGTAGTTATTAACAGGATGTGTTTTTATATTTAAATATGGAAACAATTTAACACTTTTACCATAAACACATCAATGGCTTATTATGTCACTTTTTTCATCAATCACTTTTTTTAATCTCAAAAAAGTTTTTAGTAGTACAAGCAAAATCTTTAATGTAATTAAATGTGTGCTTACAATACATTGGTCGTTGTTTACAAACATAAATTAATGATGCAATTCAACAAAATGTTATTTTTTTATATTTAAGTGGTTAAATCATTTTCTGTCTGATTTTCAGTAATTTCATTTTTATCAGTTTCTGTTAAAAAATAAAATAAACATAAACTTTAAATTGATTAAACAAAATAACCATATAACAAAATTCAACAAGAGGGCCAAGTCAATATGGCCCTTGGTCAATCAGTGTGGCAAGTTTCAAACTTAAGCGGGCATGATATGAACAATCTTTGTAAAAGACCACAATCTGATGCCACATACCAAATATCAAAGCTGTACGTATTCTTTCTGGTTTAAGAGATTAAAAAAATATATATATAATTTTATATAAAACACTTCACCTACAAACTACAACAACCCCTTGGAAATTGCAAGTTTTGACTGCAGGGGGACGATCTGAACAAACTTTGTAGAGGACCACTTAAAGTGATATTAGACGCATCTAACAGTGTCTACCGCAACCGTTGTTTATTTTTGGTGTTTTCACTTCATATTCACTTATATTTGTTAATGCAGCATCAACATACTAAAACAATATCCCGGAAAGAGAAAAATAATGCATTTGAATATCAACCGTACTTTCGTTTTGACAACTGACAAAAGAAATGATTCGATGTACGATGGGAATCTAAATTTAGTTTTAGTGCTTATTCGTTTATACGACACAAAGACACAATTTTGTTTTACGGATCATTTAAACTTCTTGCAACTATATCTATCATACAGCACTCAAACACTAACTCCGATCTTAATAAAAATAAATCTTACAGGACTGGGTTAGTCATGTAAAATATCGAATATAATATATATTTTTTTATAAACAACTGGTAGCAAGATGAATTGCAGATAATTTGTCAGTTACCACATTTTAACTAACTCTTTTGACCTGTTAATTATTTTCAGCTCAATTCAATAGTGAACAATGCGTCTAATATCACTTTAACAATGTTACACAACAAATACCTACCCACTGACCCTTACACATTCAGAGAAGCTAAAAACAATCTTTAAGATTTATAAGAGCCTATATAAATCATGTGACCACAGTGGAGTTGCCAGTTTTGACCCTAGAGGCATGACTTGAACAATCTTAGTAGAGGACATCTGGATGAAGGTACACACAAAATATTAAACCCCTGATCCTTGCTGTTTCAAAGAAGACAATTTAGAGTGTAATATGTATTATATTATAAATTTAAATAATTCATTCTACCACTGGGGCGAAGCCAGTTTTGACCCAATGGACGTTATTTGAACAAACTAAGAAGAGGACAAAACTACACTATAACATACCAATTATTAAGCCTCTGACCTTGTGGTTTCAGAACAGATTGCTAAAGTTTTATTTTTTTAAACATTTTTTTAGCTCTTGTGGCCTATATGACATATGCAACAGACCAAAACAATTTGAACATATTTGAAATAAGAACCCACCCAAGGATCCTCCCTGTGAAATTTTGTTGAAATTTGCCCAGCAGTTTAGGAGGAGATGTTCTTTGAATGAAAATTTTACGGACGACTCACGATGGACAACACATGACAGACAAAAATTGACCACAAAAGTTCATCCTGTGAAAGTAGCAATTATTATGGGACACCGTACATTCTTATAAGAAGCAAACTTGATATAAGAACATGTAACACATAATGCTACTCAACCGCACAAAAAACTATATTTATATGATCATATTGCAAACAAACAAATTCACAATGCTCATAGTAAATTTGACACTGCATCCATATATACTAGAGTTCTGTGAGACTCATACATTAATAATGATAATATAATATTTCAATAACAAAACAGAATACTTGTGTTAAATTAAGGCACTTTATATGCTCAGAACGAAACATAAATCAATAGACATAACTGAGACTCAGGTTTTATAAGCCTCGTTAAGGCAAAAAAAAAAATATATGGTCGTAATTTACCTTAAATTAAAACAGATTTTGAATTCCCCAACCAATTTTTAGATTTATGGCTAAAGAAAAATACTTATCAATGAGCTTGGAAAATATTTATTCTAACAAGATTTAACTTTAACTTTGTAGTCACCTTTTTAAATGAAACGTTTATAAATACATTAACATCATATGTACTGAAAACTTGTGCCCATGCACTGATGTCAATAAAATTGACTGTATTACATATATGTCAATTGGATAGTTTTTATTACACTTACAAGAAAACCAACCATTATACTGATGTTATCCTTCAACAAATTATGAGCGACCACACATGCTTTTATAAAAAGAGTAGCAGAAATTCAATAAAATTGTCATGTAAAATGCAAATGCTTTAATGCACACATACAAAAATGCAACAAACTAATAACTGACATGTTAGCTGCAGCTAAGTTGCAATTAAAACCAAGCTTAAAAGTTCAATGTATTGGAATAATCAAGCTGATAAATTATTTTCTATTCTGAAGTCGGAAAAAGGGTAAGTGAACACCGACCCCGACTTGCCAATCAACATGTTTCCAAGTTTTAACCCTTTCCTGCTCAGATTCAAAGTGTAAATGGCTATAATTTTATGCAACCAGTATAAAACCAGAACAGCCTGCAGTTAACACGCAGTCTTTTCACGTTTAATGCTGTTTGATCCCCATCAGGATCTTAGGATTGGAAATAACGCACTAAGAAAAGTCTTTACTTTAATTTGATTTTTAAGGGACTACAAACAAGTCAAAATGCGTATCTGAGCAGTTAAGAATTAATTGCCACTGCCTACCTGCACTTCCTCATTGCCGTTAAACAGCAGCGCGGCAAGGAAGGCTAGTAACTCTCGCACGACCAGGTCATTGGGGCGCGACAGGTGTTCAAGGGTTCCTTCAATGCTGTTGAACTTGTTCAGCGCGTTCTGAGCATCTTCGATGGCCTTAAGCTGCTTTTTGCACGATTTTATGTTATTTTCAAAGTCCTCCGGTAATTTCACAATCTCGTTGTGAATGATACCTCGCAGAAGCTGTAAGCACTTAAGGTCCAAATCCAACTGCTCGATTCTTTCTTTCTCGCTCAAGTCGGTCAGTTTCATGGAAATCCTGAAAATAAACATTTTTAAAGACGCGCTATTTCCGAAAAATACTAGCATATAAACAGACAATACTAAAAGAACTGCATGTTTTAGCAAAAATTGTGTACACATACATTTACTCTTAGCTTATACCTGGCAGGAAATTTCTCAAACATTCTATTGACTGCTATATTAGTTTAGACAATTTTGCTCGAAAAAACGCTTGGCTCGGGAGTTCATTTTAATACGGGGAAAATGAATCAAGTCTGAATGAAATCCCTCAAACTATTCCTGAGAAACAAGCATATCAAAAAATGGCCTGACACNACTATAACATACCAATTATTAAGCCTCTGACCTTGTGGTTTCAGAACAGATTGCTAAAGTTTTATTTTTTTAAACATTTTTTTTAGCTCTTGTGGCCTTTATGACATATGCAACAGACCAAAACCATTTGAACATATTTGAAATAAGGACCCACCCAAGGATCCTCCCTGTAAAATTTTGTTGAAAATTGCCCAGCAGTTTAGGAGGAGATGTTCTTTGAATGAAAATTTTACGGACGACTCACGATGGACGACACATGACAGACAAAAATTGACCACAAAAGTTCATCCTGTGAAAGAAGCAATTATTATGGGACACTGTACATTCTTATAAGAAGCAAACTTGATATAAGAACATGTAACACATAATGCTACTCAACCGCACAAAAAAAACTATGTTTATATGATCATATTGCAAACAAACAAATTCACAATGCTCATAGTGAACTGCATCACTATATAATAGAGTTCTGTGAGACTCATACATTAATAATGATAACATAATATTTCAATAAAAAAACAGAATACTTATGTTAAATTAAGGCACTTTATATGCTCAGAACGAAACATAAATCAATAGACATAACTGAGACTCAGGTTTAATAAGCCTCGTTAATGCCAAAAAAAACATATATGGTCGTAATTTACCTTAGATTAAAACAGATTTTGAATTCCCCAACCAATTTTTAGATTTATGGCAAAAGAAAAATACTTATCAATGAGCTTGGAAAATATTTATTCTAACAAGATTTAACTTTAACTTTGTAGTCACCTTTTTAAATGAAACGTTTATAAATACATTAACATCATATGTACTGAAAACTTGTGCCCATGCACTGATGTCAATAAAATTGACTGTATAACATATATGTCAATTGGATAGTTTTTATTACACTAACAAGAAAACCAACCATTATACTGATGTTATCCTTCAACAAATTATGAGCAACCACATATGCTTTTATAAAAAGAGTAGCAGAAATACAATAAAATTGTCATGTAAAATGCAAATGCTTTAATGCACACATACAAAAATGCAACAAACTAATAACTGACATGTTAGCTGCAGCTAAGTTGCAATTNGAGGTCATTTTAATATTATGGCATGTTTAAATGTTGAATGAAATCCCTCAAGCCATTCCCAAGAAATAAGCTTATTGAATGATTTAACCCAGCTCAAAAGCAAGGAGTTATGCCAGGGTCAGTAGAATATCTTGCCTTTTTTTCAAAAAGTCAAGATGAACAGTGTTCCAGCAAAGTTGCTAACAGAAGCCAATGTCTGCAGAGCCAACACTTTTCAGCAAAGACCAACATGTCAATAAAAACACAATCATTCAATGCTGAGTGAAAATGTGGCAATTGTTCTAAATGGAGGCATGACTTGCACAGAATATTTCATTTCCGAAAAACACCAGAAGATTTTCTGCTTCATGGAAACAAATCTTGACACTTATTCCGAAAAATGGTGCAGAATACTTCACTGCAAAAAATCTAACTTTTTCTGCTTTATATAAACCGGACTTGACACTGAAACGTTAAACCATACAATTGATCCCTATTTATTTCAATCTCCTCTGTCACTCACCTTCCGAGCGTCGCACCTGACATCCTGATCCTTGATGCCGTTGCCGTACTTCTCTTGGAAAGCTGCAATCTCCTCGGTGTCGAGTGTCGAGCGCGAGAACAGCACGCTCATGCATGACACCAGGCTCTGCATCTGACGCTGTATACTCACCAGGGGAGACAACACGTTTAGGAACACCTAGCGGACAGAGGGAGGAATGAGCAAGGGAACTTGGGGCAAAACTGCTTAACATGGGGCTGTTAACTGTAAAACATGGGTCTGTTAAACTGTAAAACATGGGGCTGTTAAACTTTTAAATATGGGGCTGTAAAACTGTTGAACATGGGACTGTTAAACATGGGGCTGTTAAACTGTTAAACATGGGGCTGTTGAACTGTTAAACATGGGGCTGTTAAACTGTTAAACATGGGGCTATTAAACTGTTAAATGTGGGGCTGTTAAACTGATAAACCTGGGTCTGTTAAACATGGCAGAGTAGAAAATTAGCAGTGAACTTGAGGCAAAACTGTTCAATATGGCAGAAATAGAAGATGAAGAAAAAGTAACATGGGACAAAAGTATTTAACGTGGTAGAGGGTTAAATTAGCATAATGATCATGGGGCAAAACTGTTAAATATGACAAAGTGAGAAGAATTAACAAAGTGAACTTAGGGCTAAAAAAGAACTTCAGTGGGGATAAACTGTTAACCATGGTAGAGTGGAACATTAGCAGAGTGATCTTGGGGCAAAACAGTTAAACATGGAGCTTTTAAACTTTCAAACATGGCAGAGAACAAAAAACAAACAGTGAGCTTGGGGCAAGACTGTTAAACATGGGGATAAGAATTCACAAAGGTGACTTAGGGCTGAACTGTTAAACATGGCAGAGAAAGAAGACTAGGAAATGGGAACAAAGGGCTTAACTATTTAACACTGCAGAGGTAGAAGAATAAGAAAAAAGAAATTGGAGCTTAACTGTTTAACATGGTAGAGTGAACAATAAGCAGAGGGATCTTGAGGCATAACTGTTAAACATGACAGATTCGGAAGAATAAGCATTTAGTGAACTAAGGGCTAAACTGTTAAACTTGACAGAGCAGGACAGATAAGAAAAGTGGAGATAGGGCTAAACTGATATATATGACATTGTGGGAAGGATTAGAAAAGTGGACTAAAACATGAACAGTTACATTTTTTACTGCACCTGAACTGCCTTATAATGATAATGATTACCAAAGTTCAAACAATGCCTCAATAGCCACAGAATAAGTAAAATGTTGCCAATGTAAAATTAAGACCTCAATAGATCAATGATTATATACTTTCAA
>VMBQ01007332.1:0-41412 GCA_007657795.1 Dreissena rostriformis | reverse complement strand
GGTAGTTACTTATCCAGTTCAATAAGTTTCCTCGGATACCAGCAGAGTGGAGCTTATATAGTAGTCCTTTATGCCAGACTTTGTCGAAGGCCTTACTTATGTCAAAGAAAACGACCCTAACCTCGAGTCCGTTGTCAAGGGCTTTACAAAATGTGTCATAAATATAAGTTAATTGGTTCACGGCTGAATCACCCTGGGTAAAGCCAGACTGATATTGTGTGAAAAACGAGTTACTTCGAAGAAAATTAAAAATATGTTTATAAAGGATCCTTTCGAAAACCTTTTCAAGAGTATTTAGTAGAGAAATTGGTCGGTAGTTAGACGCTACTGACGGGTCGCCCTTTTTAAATAATGCACACACATTTGCAATTTTCCAAGCATCTGGCATTTTACATTGAGTCAAACTTGCATTAAAGAGATTACACATTGGGATTTTTAACTGTTGCGTAGATTCACGTAAGATTCGATTGTCAATCCCATCTGGACCAGACGCTTTACCCAATTTAAGGTTTTTAAAGGCGTCAACTACTTCGTCGGGCGTTATGGAAATAGACTGAATGATATGAACACAAGAGTTATGGCTTTCTGGTACGTCTACATTGGAATCGTCAATTTCTGACTGCATGGCGAAATACGCATTCAGTATGTTTGCCTTGTCAGTATCATCTGTAACAAGATCATCAGTTATGTCGTCAAGTAAGGGTGGTATTGATTTATGTTCTATAGGTGAAATAAAATTACGCAAAGTTTTCCACCAGTCTTTCGAGTTAATATTTGACGATTTAAGATTGTCGCTAAGATTTATAATGTGCTGCGCTTTTGCATCGCGAATAAGTGTGACAACTTGATTTCGAATAACGCGAAATTTAGTCCAGTGAGTTTCCGAGCCGGAAAATTTGGCTTTTTTATACATACGTTTTCGTTTGCGTATTTTCGATTTTACAAAGTTATTCATCCACGGGGCGTCTCCTGTCCTAATGCAGACCTTTTTGTTCGGTATTGACCTTTGTGCAGCATCGCAGATTACATTAGTTACATTTTGTGTATATATATTTATATCGTCATGGATTAATTGGTTCCACTGTACATGTGAAAGAAGTGTTCGTAATTTTTCATAATCACCTAATTCGTATCGCCATATATGTCGGTAAAAACTTTTGCGAACAGGCTTGTTGTATTTTACTATGGCAAATACTGGGCAGTGATAGCGTATGTTTTGGTCAAGGAATGGCTCGCCTGTTCCTGATATTAAAATTGATTCTTGATTACTAACAAAAATAAGGTCTATCACAGATGTCGGGTGTTCTGTGTAATGCGTCGGCTCATTACTAATCTGCGTAAAATTATTTTGTGTAAATAGTCCGTTAACTTTCCTTGCTGAAAGTAATGTTTGTGTATCAAGATTGAAATCTCCTGTAACAATAATATCATATATATCTGTGTCTATATCTAGTCCAAGTGAGGTTTCTATCAAATTCATATATGAAGTACCGGCATTTGGTGGACGATATACTGCATCAAATAGAATAGATTTATTTTTTAAAAGTTTTATTTCTAACCATATACATTCTAGGCCGTTAGGTTCTAGGTCACTTCTGCGTATATATGTTAATGATTCATTTATATAAACTGCTACTCCGCCATGCGGATCAAGTGGTCTGTCTTAACGAACTGGTAAATGATAACCTTGAAAGCAGATATCGCTCGATGGAATTTTACTACAAAGCCACGTTTCGGTAAACGCAATAACATCAAATGTATTTAAACTCGAGTATAGAAGGTCTGTTTTGTTGGCGATACTTTGGACGTTGTAATGAACAAAGGAAAACATATTTTTTTATGCATGTAAATTACTATCGTCATCGGCACTCAGATTCGAAATGGAACTTGTTTAAGAGAAGGTGGGAAAAGGACTGGGATTTGGATGTATATCACCTGATCGTGATAAAATAATAGCTAAGTATAGAGAACACGACATAACGAATAATATTTCCAAACATTGTCGACACAGTTTCCTTAATACTCAGCTTTACTGCTTGTTACGTACTTGTAGGAGTGATGTTCGATCATTAGAGCTTGGTTATAAGAATTTGTCATTTGGTTTTGATAGATACCAAAAAGAGTGTATTTACAAATATGCACATGAAAAAGAGTAAATGGAATAGCAATGGAAATGCAGTTCGTAGTTTGAATGATGACAGTGATGGCTGTTAATAAAAGTGGTGACACACTTTACAGGTTGTTATCAAGCATCAGTTATTCAAAATGAAGCTAGCAGTCCTAATGTTAAGCCTTATATTAACTGACTATATTGACTAATGTAATTATAGATCTAATGACTCATAATGCTTTTAATGTGGTTCTTCAATCATATTTATAATTGACATAGCGTGCATTCAGTATCATTATACAAAATGACTTACTGCTATTCAACGCATTTTACTCGGATCATCTCTTGATGAGATTTGTGTACAACTTTTTATGGTCGTAATTTGTTCTTATTGATATGCACTGTAGAAACGAAACCAAGTTATCACATGCCATACCCTGTTTCCCATGTAATATAACCAGTACATACATTTTTATATTACACATGTGTAATATACTTTTTAAGCTTTTTCATTGTCTTAGTTTTCGTTAATTGACCAATCGCATTTTGTTATTTTGCTGAAATGACGTTGTAACGTCAAATGACGTCACGCAATGTAAACAACATTCGGGATTTATCATTATGTTTCTGACACTAATTGTCATATCATACCATATTTTATTAAACTCGTCCATGAAATTTGTTAGTAAGCTCGAATTGACCGCGGCATACAAAGTTAAATATTGACCGTTATAACAACAAGGTCACGGTCTCACAAAATTGAAGTGCAGATGTAGATTCTTAGACAAGATAAACATAAATATGTATGCTCCTAAAATGCAAAACTGAGTCCAATGTACAGCGGAAATGTGTTCTGAAAGGGATTATTCATAAGGTATAACGTGGTGTCTATTTTTATTTCTATATGTGAACGTAATTGATTTAGAAATGCGGCCTGAAAATCACAGGCAGGTAATTGAAAGCAAAGAACAGAGTCGGGTTAAAAATAGTCTGGATTTGTAAATTACGTTCAAATATCAAGATAACCAGCTTCAATGTATGTTGAGTTTTATCAATCACGTCCAGACATTGTTGTCTGGTAGTCACCATGGCCCAAGACGACTGAGGAGAACACGAAGCCAATGTAATGTTATATTGTAATATTGCAATATTCAATATTGACTGGTAATTGCCTTCTGTCATTCAACATTAAACAAACACGATTTAAAACTCAGTGATATTAACGTACTGTACTTAAAATCTATTAGCTATATTTAAGGGATTGCTGGGATGGGCAACTTATTTTTGTTAAAGTAAAATAAACATGATTTATCCATATCTTGTTCACTACGTGATACAGTAAAAGAAGACTTAACTCGTCAATTGATATTCAATATTTATAGGAGTTGTCTCAAATGTTACAAAGTCAGATGAGCGCTTATGGGCCATTGTGGCCCTTGTGGTTCTTTTTTGAAAACAGGATTATATGCAGTTCCTTTCACTATAGATATATATGTATTTCATATATTAAGAAACATTTGAGTTAAGAATTGAAGGGACATGTTCAAATATTTCCGTATTTAAAAAAAATCCACTGTTTTTCCTAACAACATGTTACTATTTAGCAATGTCGATCAGAATTATAATTTAGTCAGTGTTATATATTCCAACTCTTCAACAATACAAAATATATACCAAATGAATTAAATCAATGGCTCTTAACTATAACACGAATGCCAACTATTTTATAACATTTACCGTCAAAAAGTATAAACTAAAAGCAAATGTTTTGTTTTGTTTTCATCACACGATCGTGATAATATTTCATTCGTCGTCTTGAAACTAAATTAGTTTTGCTTGACAACACAGCTTGAATTCGGACATTTTTTTAGTGCTGTCAGTTTTACGGAAATGGATTTTGGCAACATACTATAGCAGTAGCAAAATCGATATATTTTATATAACATCTATTATAAAAGGGTTTTTACACATATGCTGAAGCAATTAACCTGTTTATACTTTAATAATAATTTACAAAATTGCAATAATTTCTTATTTATTTAATAATAAAGTCAGTCAAAAGAAGGTTTGTATCTTAATCCATTTAAATAATATTTTTTTTATCCATATTTCTAAAGAGAACATATAGGTAATAACAACTATGTTTCAAATCAATGTATGTTTTAATAGTTATATTTAATGGATTTGATTGTATCAATAAATCAAACTATCCTGTTTAATAGAGAATACACCACACAGGGTCAGAATTTGATTCCATACTTCAAAACCTCTTTGTCTTAAAACAAGTTCAGATTTGTATATTGAAGCTCAGATATACATCACAAATCATAGCTCCAAGGTCTTCCTGCAATTAATGGGTAGCATACAGATTGAACAGTTAATAAATTAATATCAGGGAAATCATATATATTTGTCAAAAATTGGTCATCTATTGACGTTTACAAAGCTATTTAGCTAACGAAGACAGGCAAAAGATATACATAAAAAAATACAACTAGCAAAAACATTTTCCTCCTAAAATGCTAAAATGGACATATTTTTGCATATTATAAAGATAAAAACGTTATACATGTTATAGGCTAATATCATGATATATAATATTATGAAAGACAATTTACCAAAGAGTAAATATTTTTAAAGTAAGTTTTTCACACTATGTATAAAATTTGCACTTTCTATTTAAGTATAATTTTGTTTTTAATTTATTCAAATAATGTTGTTGGTTTTGGTCAAGTATTCGTTTTACAAATTTTGCTTGGTCGGATAAGTTTTCACCGTTTTCAACAGTATTTCAGTCAAATCAAGGCGGTCTGTTAACCACCTCCTGGGTAAGCTGGATTTGCATTGACTACTTGCAAAAACTAATGCCAGCATGTATGATCTATCTGGAATGAGAACACATTTCTAAAAAATAAATAAAAGTTATTTGTCAATGTAATATGGCAACAAACAAATATTTTCAGAAAGTCTATCCTTAATGTCATGATTAATTATAAGTTACAAATTTACGATAACTTGTTGCATTCGTACACGATATTCATATACCTGTTTATTGTAAAGGCAAAACATTGAGGTACAACAATTACATTTATAGCTGGGCAATATTATTCGGTGTTGATTTATATCTACCAGCGGCATATCTTTAATTTAGAAAATATGTCTAAATGAATATGTATAACATATCCATTCGTACATGATGTTTATTCAAGAAAGTATTGATGAATATGCATCACATACATTTATTGCGTTGACCTGATCATTTAAGTCATTCTTAAATTAACTGCTTTAAATGCGCAAATTAAATAAAAATAGCCTTTATGGTTAACCAAAACAGCTTTTGCTGGGTTACAATTTCAACAAACCCAATTCTTGTTGCAAAGTATTTCATCCATGACATTCGTTTATTTAGGTGGGTGGAACTTGATAAGTTTACTATACTGATATGTCAGGTTGAACATGTTTTAAATATTCGGACTTAAGACAATTTTCATCAACGCATTGTAAAAATATTAACAAGTTTTTTATTGGAACATCGGCAACACGCCTTTGACCATTCACAAACAAGTAAGCAAATTATAGTCAAAGTACATCGTTACAATACAATACAATGTTAATAAACATAAACTACAATGAAACATGTTCAAGCAGTATGTACAAACGTGTATGTATTGAAATCAATAATAGTAAACAAAAAGTAGACAATAGTTTAAGAGTTTCATACCATATTTACTAAGAAGCAGCAAATACTTCTAATTTTTCCTCACGGAGTTTCATGGCATCAGTAAGGAATCTGGCAACATTGTTAATGACTTGAGTATTTTGACAAGATAGTATGTTTTTAAATTTCGCTAGAGTTGGCCAGTTTGATCGGATACAATATTTTGTTTGAAGATCTTTATATATTGGGCGAGTTAGAAAGGAGTGATATTCGGACAGTGTTTGCAATACAAAGTTTACATTTGCATCGCTGGGTATGTTATTATATCTATCTGTCTCTATTTCTAATTTATGGCCGCTAAGTCTAAATCTTGATAAGTGTTGTTTATGCTTTTTAATATTAATGCAGTCTAAATATTTTTTATAAACGAATTCATTCTTAAACGTTATATAGTACTCTAATTTCGGTTGGTTATAAATTATATCTTGCCAATTTTGGACATATTGCCCTTTTAATCTCTGATTAATTTCATGAGACAAATTAAAATTGTTTATTAAATTATTGAAGAAAATTCCCTGACCTAAATCATGTTCTAATTGTTGTTTAACAAATGCACACCACAGAGTGTTTTTATTGTTATTATTATCCCTTATACAATCATTGTAAAAATGACGTTGTTCATTATAAACAGTATGCATAAGAGATTCAGGATTTTGATTGATTTTAACCCAATCACTAAGTGCCCATTGTTTGCATATAATAGAGAGATGAAATATTCCTAGTTCGCATAAGACAGCGGCTGTGAGCGCACACCAAGAATAGTTTTACAAAATTTAAAATGAAGTTTGTCAACTTCATCAATATTGTGAATTCCCCATATTTCAGATCCATATAAAATAGTTGGTATTATATACATATTCATTTTTTATCCCCATTAACATGAGTTTTTTGATCCCCATTAACATGAGTATTGATAGAATTTAATTGCAATTGTACAATTTCTGGATTAGTGGTAAATAATGCAATGTCATCAGCAAATAACAACATAAATATTGATAATAAACGAACATTTTTTTCAGTAAAACTGTTAATATCAATACAATCATTAATTTCATTAATGAATAAAATAAATAATAAAGTTGATAATGGCTCACCCTGTTTTACTCCTTACGTAACATCAAAAAGCTCTGAATAGAACATTTCTTTATAATTGTTAACACATGATTTAACATTCTGATCGATAGACTTGATCATCTTTAACATTTTACAGCTAAATGATAATGATTTATACCGAAGACCTGAGTACTTAAATTCCTTCCGAGACCAACTCTTAAAATTAAATTTGTTTAATAAATAACTATTACCTTTAAGTTTAACCAAAACTGCTTTTGCTGGCTTGCATAATATGGAGGCAACCTGATTTCCTGTCCCTATGTAGTACATCAAGACTTTCGTTGGTTGTGGTTGGTGAAACGTGTCTTTGTCAATATTGTGATTGCAGCTTTTTTATTGCAAATACTTTACCATGAAGCTGTAGAAAGTCAATCAAAAAGCCTCTAATAGCATATTCGTTTGGATAGTGTTAAACAGATAGATCTAACTGATATTGTTTAACAATATTAACCTATGATGTACAAAACAAAATGTAGATACATTTTGTCTAGTCCAAAAATGCCTTTTACCATGTTAACATATGCCGTTAATGTTACTAGAGCATTCATCAGTAATAAACTGCTGTAGGGGATGAGTCCAATATTTAAAGTATCAACTTAGATACAACAACACGCCAGGGTCAGAAATACCCCAATACTACTTTTTTCACGCTTTAATTTTCTCCGAGACATACGTTAATATTTAAAAATGAAAATGTAAATGAGCTTTCAAAAATACGAGAACGAGAATGAGTTTAGCATCCATTTAATAAATGCTGCAAACAAGATTATTTATTTTTGGAAATATAATACCGTTTAAGCCGCGAATATGGCCATTTATAGCTCACTGCATTTTTTAAGCGAATTTTATGACCAAAAATACAGCCATGATACACACATATAATTTAAGTATTTTAATTTATTATTATAATAATACTGTTATAAAATTATTTAACACATTTTTTACAGCGCTGCCCTCCTGATGCATTCGTAGCATCATCTCTATCCATAACTCTAACGTGCGTGTATTTATCGCATTCAGGATAAAATCCGAGTCATCCCACTTCCCATTCTCATCAACACATTGCGCGACTCTGTTCATCCTCTCAATGTACAGCATCTCCAGCTCCATTTTATTCTTGTTGAACCATAACATCGGCTCAGGATATGCGATTATGGACTTTCGTATCTTCTCCAATCTTAGAATTACCATTGGAAATTCCTCCAGCATGTCAGTTATATCTGCTACCCATTTATGCTGCAGTGCATCCTCCAAACCACAGGCTGCCATTAAATTTCTCTCCGGAATCATGTAATAGCGAAGTTGTTTTTTCGCAATAGCAGTCCTAAGCTCTCTCAGTCCGTCATGCAGCCAGTGAAGTAAGCTGCGTGCATGAAACTCTGTCTGTAGGTTATTTTCAGCTTGCCATAATATGATGTTTTTCAACACGTACGATGTTATTTCTTTATTATTAGGTTTCATTATATCTTTGAGGATCATTTTAAGAATAACATAGACTTTTGCTTGTGTGTCATTAAGGTTGTTTACAAGTTCTGCCTCATCGGTGTTGAAGCAAATCCTCCACTCAATGTGCTTGTATTCACTTCCCTTAAATCCTACCGGTGATAAATAGGCTCCTAATGAAACGACTTTCTGAACTATGAATGGACACGGCCAATGACGGGGTCTGGCAACCCATCTCTGTAGGATGCTTGGGCATTGACAGGGTAGTGCGGTTACTCTGTCAACAAAAATTACACCGTCAATTGACGTCGGTAATGACGGCCCCGCTCGTTCGTGATGAACTACTAATGAATGATGCACCATTGATGGATGTTTTAATGGATGAACCGAACATTCATCTAGGAATAAACTGCTACTTAATAGAACGTCTGCATATCCACTATCACAAAGGGCATTGGTAATTACATCATAACGTCTATGCGCCTGTCTCTCTTGAAACAGCCTGCAGTATCCTGGATGTAAGCATGTATCCATCCTAAACACATCAATTGTGTCTGGTATGGACTGGAGATTGATACCAGCTTCCACACAGAGGACATTGTTCATCGCGAATAATAAGTCCATGTCACTTTCGAAATAGCCTGTCAGCCCCTCTGCTTTGCTGCCAGTAATGATTCCAGTTACATCATTTCGTCGTGCATTCCGCAGCCTATCAATCTCCCTGTATTTCCTAACTCGCCAACGTCTGATCTCCTCGCCGTACCCCAGCCAGGTCATCATAGTGCATACCTCCACGGACACACTTTCCACGTAATTCTGAAAACAAAATAACATGATCTTTGCGTCAATTTTAGATTCGCGATTTTATTTCATTTTAAGTATAAGCTCGTGCCAAACCACACATGTCTGAAGATATGGTTGAATATAGTTTCAATAATGAATTTCATATTTTCATTTTGTTAATTAATAAATGGAGTCTTATGCCTGATGATACACGGTTTTACTGAATGTTGAAATATTACATAATACCATAAATAGTACGAGTACAAATAATTAAACACATTGCTTGTGTAAAGATCATTTTGTGTATTTAAGTACATGTTTAAACATTTAGCTTAGTTTAAACCTATTTATTTTAACTCGATTACATCGAAAGCCTAAGGCTTATAGAGACGCTATCGAGTCCGTTTCCTGGGACTTAGAGCCAGTACTTGGTGTCTTTGGGGGAGATCGAAAAAACGCTCCAACATTGGGGATCGAACCCGTGACCTCCCGGTCACTAGGCGGACACCATATCCACTACGCCACGGCGACCTATAACGGCGAACATTTAGTTTCACAAGTAGTGTTAATAGTCAAACAGACGCACCGCTGTAGTATGGATAATAATAAAACAAATACATATTAAAATTGTATAAATAACAGTTTTTTATCATATGCTTTCCGGTTGTTTTTAGAGAAATATCAGTGAAATAAAACTGTATTCACTCAGTGAAAAATAACATTGATAAAAATCGATATTTTTCACTGTTTTACTGCGAAATGACGTCATTTTTTGCACGAAATGACGTCATTATTCCAGCGAAATTATCCAGTTAACCTCTTTACAATGTAAATAAGCGGTGATTCAAGGCATAAAATAAAACGAAAATTGGTTGGATTCGGTGGAATATCGATTTTAATTCACTCGTGATGATAGAAACAATATATTTTCTATGATCACTCGTAAAATAAAATCGATATTCCACCGAATCCAACAAATATCCTCAATATATTTGTGGTTATTATAAGTGTTAAAGTTTTGCTTTGCTCTTTCACCTGGTCATTTTGTTTCTTTGATAATAACAAGAAAAATATTGAGTTATGTTCTAATTATAATGTAGGAAGATGTATTTTCAATGTTAATGATTTCAATTAAACTCATGCGTGAATTAACATTGTTAAAAAGGTTGGTGGAGTATAGATAAAATGCGTTCTTAATTAAAAGCTTTAAAAACAGACTTTTGAGATTGAAATTGCAAGTCGAATTTGAATCCTGCCAAGCAAATTACATGACGTTCGCATTAAAAAAAAAAAAAAAAAAAAAATATTGCTGCACAGATTTTGAGTTGAAAAATTGATTCCGGGTGATTATGGATATTATTTTCTACCATGTCGTGCTACTAGTTAAAGATTGTATTTACATATATACAGTCCTGTCTGTAACTACAACTATTGCAAATATGAAAAATACTTGTTGAAATTCGCTTAGTACACATATGAACGTTGTGCCGAGACTCATCTCAAACGGACCGAAATACAATACAGTATAATGTATTTACAAGCTTACACTCATATTTATTCAGTTCCCTTTACGAAAACCTTAAAGTCTTTGACTTACCATGTCCATGTCTTACCTGTGAGTAACGAGTGTACAGGATGCAGTGTCTTGGGACACTTAAAGTTTCTGAATAACATGTAAGTGAAGACTGTTCAGGCGTTTGTGTCTGGGAACACTTTAAGTCTCTAACATACCTGAGATCGACGGCTATTCAGGCTGCTGTGTCTGAGAGCAATTTTAGTCCCTGATTTACGTGACGTGTCAAGTGTTAACGCTGCTGTGTTTGGTAACGCTCTCAGTCCTTGACTTACCTGAGAGAGAGACGTCTGTACAGGCAGCTGTGTCTATGTAATGTGCTTATTTGTGAAGATTCTATAAAAATAAAATCGCTGTTTTGGTTGTTACCATGACCAGGATGGTAGAAGTAAAATTTGTAATAGAAATAAATGATGCATATGGAACACAACTAAATGAAGCACTGCATTATAATGATCATAACTTTTAAACCAGCATTGACTCGTATCGCTGTGGTTCGCTAACATATTGGTTTAACAGTATTATCATGTTTACAGAACAGTTCATGCATTACATATTTGTGTATTCAGTATTAATGTATTAACATAAACAATTTTAAGAAAACTAGTGTTAATTAACATTATTGTGTTAAACATGAGAAGTTTCAGTTCTTTGTTTTATTTTATGTGTTTTCAAAATGAAGAATAGTAATATGTATAGGTAATTTGTAAACTTCAGTAACACATTAGCACATTTAAGCATGTGGTTTAATTTTCTAAAGGATTATTAACAAATACCCTTAATAAAACTTCAAATTGGTTATATTGAAGATAGAAGCAAGATTCGTATTTTTTTATTGTATACTTATATGTGCCTGATAGATTTGCAAACAAGTTCGCTATAACATAAAGGTACAATATTCGAATATGTATACTTAAAATATCGGATATTGGTTAGTACTTTAGGCAATCCATAAAAATGCTACTTTACATATACTATTATATCATATTGACCTTATACAGTTATTTGTTTCTTAGTAAGCGAACACATCCGTATGAATCAATTGTCAACTAAGATATTTTATGACTAAACACATACTATTTGAGATTGATTCGACCAAATCCAGCAAAACATATTAATAAACAAGTTCTTGATAAATTTTAAACATGTATATGAATAAATTTGGAGAAAAAAACGGGAAAAATCATAGCTATAGGATTATATACGATGCTTGTCAAAACAAAGGATTTCTATCCGAAACATGAGGAAATAGAAATATAAGAATCAGTTCACAGACTGCTGTCTCGACAGCTTTTTCTAGGAACGCTTTAAGTCTCTGTCTTCAGAGAGTGACGACTGTACAGGCTGCTGTGTCTGGGAACGCTTATAGTCTCTGACTTACCTGAGAGTGTCGACTGCAGAGGAAGATGTCTGTGGGAACGCTTCCAGTCTCTAACTTGCCAAAGATTGATGACTGAATAGGTTTCTGAGGCCGTGAACGCCTCTCTGACTTACCCAGNTAATAGAAATAAATGATGCATATGGAACACAACTAAATGAAGCACTGCATTATAATGATCATAACTTTTAAACCAGCATTGACTCGTATCGCTGTGGTTCGCTTACATATTGGTTTAACAATATTATCATGTTTACAGAACAGTTCATGCATTACATATTTGTGTATTCAGTATTAATGTATTAACATAAACAATTTTAAGAAAACTAGTGTTAATTAACATTATTGTGTTAAACATGAGAAGTTTCAGTTCTTTGTTTTATTTTATGTGTTTTCAAAATGAAGAATAGTAATATGTATAGGTAATTTGTAAACTTCAGTAACACATTAGCACATTTAAGCATGTGGTTTAATTTTCTAAAGGATTATTAACAAATACCCTTAATAAAACTTCAAATTGGTTATATTGAAGATAGAAGCAAGATTCGTATTTTTTTATTGTATACTTATATGTGCCTGATAGATTTGCAAACAAGTTCGCTATAACATAAAGGTACAATATTCGAATATGTATACTTAAAATATCGGATATTGGTTAGTACTTTAGGCAATCCATAAAAATGCTACTTTACATATACTATTATATCATATTGACCTTATACAGTTATTTTTTTCTTAGTAAGCGAACACATCCGTATTAATCAATTGTCAACTAAGATATTTTATGACTAAACACATATTATTTGAGATTGATTCGACCAAATCCAGCAAAACATATTAATTAACAAGTTCTTGATAAATTGTAAACATGAATATGAATAAATTTGGCAAAAATATCGGGAAAAATCATAGCTATAGGATAATATACGATGCTTGTCAAAACAAAGGATTTCTATCCGAAACATAAGGAAATAGAACTATAAGAATCAGGTCACAGACTGCTGTCTCGACTGCTTTCTCTAGGAACGCTTTCAGTCTCTGTCTTCAGAGATTGACGACTGTACAGGCTGCTGTGTCTGGGAACGCTTAAAGACTCTGACTTACCTGAGAGTGTCGACTGCAGAGGAAGATGTCTGTGGGAACGCTTCCAGTCTCTAACTTGCCAGAGATTGATGACTGAATAGGTTTCTGAGTCCGTGAACGCCTCTCTGACTTTNTGAACGCCTCTCTGACTTACCGGGGGGGGGGGGATAAACCATGTGACAATGTTAGTATACTGGACACAAATATATACGTGTGCACGTTTACAGTCGACACGACTATACAGGTTACATGAACTCTTCCAGTCTCTGACTTCCCTACGAGTGATGAATGTACAATCTTCTGTAAATGAGAAGGCTTCGAGTCTCTGACTTACCCAGGGGATGGGGCGTAACATGCAGCTGTTTCTGGAAACACGTTTAATCCTTGACTTACCCAAGTATGACGACTGTACAGGCTGCTGTGTCTATGCACGCTTCCAGTCTCTGACTCCGTAAATCCCGTGTCCCCTCCTTCCATTTGTTGAATGCTGGAAGTAAACACAAGTTTTAAATTACGAAAGACGCGATTAAATAAAAGGAGGCACTGCGAAAAGTATTAATATACGTTCATATTTTGTTTTGATTGAATGTTTGTGTTTTATCAATAATCCGAGTTTAAAATTCGGATAACCATGTATAAAAACGTCAGCAAAAGGTTGAACTCGATCTATAGAGTATTATGTCACATGGGGTATCATGGAAAACAATAAAATACACAAATATATGTGAATGTTCAAAAGCCTTACATGCTGCTTTCCCCTAGGCCAATAATGAGCCTATGTGTCTATGGAACACTAAAAATAAACGGTGTTACATCAAACGAGTCAAGACAATACAGTCGTTCAAATTAACCTCATTGTAAACTACTAAGAGTGTCACTATTCATATATATTAAAACAAAGCCTAAATTAAACAAGTCAAACCTGATTTCGAACAACCCACCCAATCTACTGTACCTTTGGGCCGCTGTACATCTGATGTCATAAAAGCTCAAAGCATTCAAGAAGAACTAGGATTCCCCATCGTGCTATTGTTCGACATTAGATATAAGCAAGTTTGATCTCGCATACTCAATGAACTTTAATTCAGCTCTATGAAGAAACTGAATTGAACAAAACAATAACATATCCGCCTCGAATGAATAACACAGTTTATAAAACACAAGCAAGGTTACAGTTTTGAGGTAAGGCCTGTTGTTTTTAAGAATATAAAGATGTCTTGCACTTTCAATTTCTAGATTCAATCGACTAGAGTGTCTTTATTATTACTTTGATGTGTTAACAACTACATTTGCAATTTTCACTAATAATGTACTGCCTGTACGAATGTAACATGATAAAAGCGCACATTCGCCTCGAACAAATTAAACAAGCAAACATAGACGGTTACTGTTTGGTAGATTGTATAATAAAAAGCCTGCACTTTCGATTTCAAAAACATTCGAAACGACAATGGCCATTTATGTTCGCAGCTAACATAATTCAGTGATTATTTGATAGAAAATAGCATTTATATATAAGTCAATAATATTAAGATATAATCGTCAATCTACTAGCTCAAAGCGTTCACTGAGGAATATCAATCTACTTACGCAACAATTGTTTGCGAATGGAATTTCCCCCGGTGTAATAATCTCGCTCAACTACTTCCGTCCACGATTACGATATTTATAACTCGTCATTCTTTAAATCGATATTACGTTAACGAGTTTCAATAACACATTTAGTATGGAAGGGAATATCCGCCAGTACATGGATGCTGTTAAATGACATTCTTATTTAAATACAGTACATGCATGCTGTTAAATGACATTCTTATTTTAATTACTGGCATATGCTTTCTGATACATGGCAGTTGCATTTTGCCTAGTTACAACTTACATTAGCTGTGCAAACATTTCATCTTCTTTGCTTCTTAATGATAATTTAACAATCACTTCATGTATATGCTTAATTCGTGTGTGTTAATGACAACTGTATTTTACTTTCGGGATATGTAGTCATGATATTTCGAATGGCATTATTTGTTTTACTATGTGCGTTTGGTATTGTTGCTACTGAATGTAACTAACTGTGAATAACTGTGTGATTTTATAGTTCTTCTTAAGTCGATTTCTATTGCGTTTTTAATTCAGAAAAAGTCTTCTTTGCTGCATACATCCAAACTATAAATATTTCACGTTGCAAAAAAGGAACCAGTTTCAACAAAACAAAATTCTAGCGTAAATTACTATTAACGGGAGATCACTTTAAACAGTTAAGTCAGACCTCCGGTATATTCCGTAATTCCACGGTGAGCGAGTAAAAAACTTCCCCGTCTACATCGTGTCTATTGTTTTGACGGAAATGATTTAAATCCAACTCTCAACACCTTATTCCTGTTGAAATCGACTTGAGAAAAATGATGTCGAGGTAAGATCTACTTTTTATGATATATTTACGCTACAACAGGAACTTGAAAGCTTAACATGTCTCTGTTGTAACATGTCTACCGGTAGCTCATCGGATTTTATTTGGTTTGACTTTTATTTTGTACATCGATACATACAATCATGTAGATGTTATCTTTGAAATTTTTATCCAAAAATATGTCTTAAGGAAAGATTTACTTCTGAAGCACATGCAAAAATGGGTATTCAGATATATCAAAGAAGCGCTCCAGATATGCCCCTGACATCCGTTTACTGTGCTTAGGAGTTATAATTTCCGTTAATGAGACTACCAAACATTGTGTGACTTTATGGCGGACAGGTAGCTCCTGAACAGACTGCGTACATACGCAGGCTGGTCTGCCGCTTTGCTGGCCGCATATGTTATAAGACCCATTTCGCACGACGCGGCTCATAAACATTAATTTTCAACATTGTAGGACCTTGGTCTCGCTCAAAAAGCAGAGACGGCAGTGAAGTCACCGACACCACTTGGATCTCTGGCTCACAAGATTTACCGCAGCATGACAAATCACGGGTTTGGTGGAAAAGACTTCTGTTCTGATTTTAATTTTTTGCGTGATCAGAACAAGCAGAAGAAATGATAAATATCATAATAATGTAATTACGGTTTTTCAATAAATAGGAACAATACCTGTTATTTATTGTAATTAGACGTAAATACTAAAAATTATGTCAATATTATATATATATGAATGAACGTTTATTAGAAAACTATTGCAAAGTCATGTTCTTGGATTCAAGAAATTTGATGCAAGAATTTAAAATGAATTTTTATATAGATTATACAATATTTTTATACTGGAAGGAATGATTTTGTTAAAAAACACACACTTTTTCTTAAATATAACTTAAATATTGTTGTTGATAATAACCTGGCGGAATAAATTTATTCATAATAACATGCATTTTGTTCAGGCTATGCAAAGCCAAAAATGTCTTGAGATAGAATAAATTAAATATGGATTAAATATGAATGGAATAGTGAGAACTGTGTGTGTTTGTTTAAAATGGTATTGTTTATAATATATACCAGTTTAATTTATTATCTAGTGTGTATAGCCTTTACATAAAATGCCAATTGTGTTGTTGTTTTGGATGCATAATTGTATCTTGTCGTAAATGAAGAATAAATCTTTTTTATTTGAACAATTATGAGATTTTCAATAAATTACCACTAACTATTGCTNTCTTGTTCAAAGGGCGACGGTCGTGTTCAAAGGGCGAGATATCGCATATAAAAGGGCGACGGTCGCGTTCATAAAGGGCGACGGTCGTGTTAAAAGGGCGAGATATCGCATATAAAAGGGCGACGGTCGCGTTCATAAAGGGCCACGGTCGTGTTCAAAATGCGACGGTCGTGTTCAAAGGGCGAGATATCGCATATAAAAGGGCAACTGTCGCACAAGGGCGATATTTCGTGTTAAATATATCGTGCGTCGCCGCGACTGTCGCGCAAAATATCGTGCGTCGCCGCGACTGTCGCGCAAAATATCGTGCGTCGCCGCGACTGTCGCGCACAATATCGTGTATCGTGTGTCGCCCTTGATGAAAGAAGGGCGAGATTATAGATGGCACTATCCGGATTCCGAAATATTGGGACTTGGGTATAGTAAAATTCACAGTTAAGTAGATATGTAGCCGTTAGATTGAATCTAACCGGAGGAGTATATCGAAAAGTATCTTTGCCATTATTTTTTTCTTAGCGATTTCATCAATATAACATTGTGAGTAATGAATATTATGGGAAATACCGCCGATATACCCCTTTATAGTATCACAAACACACATTAAATTAAAACTTCGTGTTATACAATTTCCTTCTCATTTATCTTGGAAACCATCTGTAGACTGATTATTGAAACTAGTTGTATTTACAGTATAATTGAGGGTTAAATACATTACGAATAATTCAATTACACAATCTATGTAAAAAAATGGAAAACGGTCTTAATGCTAAGCATTTAAGCACTACGTCTTAATCAAATATGTGTCTTTTAAATATGCGCATTATAAATTTTATTTTGAATAAAAGAACACATTTTCCCAAGTACTTGTTATACCCATGAAATGGATTCGATCTAGAGCGTTTCAATAAGCCTAAGGTTTTCGGTACAATCGAGCTAAAAATAAATTGGTTTGTTTGTTTGAATAATGTTTGATTACTTGTCTTGTTATTTCCTACTATTTTTGGTCGATGCTGTTATATTCTCAGAAACTAAAAAGGGCCATAGAAGTATATTGTAATATATGGAATTTAACTGTAAATATGACAAAACCAAAATAGTGGTTTTCCGAAAAGAGGGCGTGCTCAATAAAACTTTAAAATGGACATTAAAAGAGAAGGAAATTGAAATAGGAAGCAATTTTAACTACCTTGGTATTGATAGTAAAGTGGGGGGTTATATTTTATGCTTTCCGGTGGTTTATAGATATTTATCACATGCAATACCCTGTTTCCCATGTTATATAATTATTACATATATTTTTATATTACACATGTGTAATATACTTTTAAAGCGTTTTCACTGGCTTAGTTTTCGTTTATTGACCAATCGCATTTTGTTATTTTGCTGAAATGACGTTGCAACGACAAATGACGTCACGAAATGTAAACAACATTCGGGATTTATCATTATGTTTGCGTAAATATTTATTTAATTTGCTCAATTAAAAGCATGTGATAAAAAAGATCTGACACTCGTTGTCATATCATACCATATTTTATAAAAACTCGTCTAGGATATTCGTTAGTAAGCTCGCCAAAGGCTCGCTTACTTACAAAATTCCTGAACTCGTTTAATAAAATATGGTATGATATGACAACTCATGCCAGATCCTATATATATATATATATCAGTGAATTTAAACTGATATTTCAGTGTTTCAAACAGTGAAAAATAACAGTGAAAAATACCGATATTTTCACTGTTTAACTGTTTAATGACGTCATTTTTTTTACGAAATGACGTCATTATTCAAGCGAAATTCTTCAGTTAAACTCTTTTGCAATGTAAATAAAGGGTGAAAAAAAAAGCTTAAAATAAAAAGAAAATTTGTTGGATTCGTTGGAATATCGATTTTAATTTACTCTTTATCATATAAAACATATATTTTCACTCGTGGCTGCGCCACTCGTGAACATATAATTTTCTATGATCACTCGTGAAATATAATAACAAAAACAGTTATCCTCTATGTATTCCTTCCACTATTACATCATATGGCAAAGCTACAAGGGCGGGCAATGACCGCATTTTTTTGTATATACATCTCAGTCTCCATTAACGTTATTTTCAAGTGTTTCATTCATAAGGCCTGATAATTCTTAATTATGATTTCGAAGTAATTGAATTTAGTGAAGCAACTAATCTTGAACGTATTCACATACAATTCTGAAAAAGACTATTAAATGTTTAATCATCAACAAAATCATTGTCATAATATGCTGAAGTTGGTCGATGTACCTTTATATACATCTTATTGTTATATATCTTTAACTAATGCCTGCAACAATCCTAGCACGGTTAAAGTAAATTTTGATGAAAAAAATAGATAAAAAGTGTTCAAAAAAACTGAATTATCATAATGAAATGTTGATATAAGGAAGGATACAAGCATATCTAGGATGGGATTGCATTTGAGAGAATAGGACAAGATCATTGTTACTTAAATAGAAAAACCGTTTCCAATCGAGACACTGAGTATGGATCGAGGTATTGCGTGTTCAGTTGTGTAGGTAGCTTATATACAAATATTACTTTGAAAAATTAATTAAAATAGAATAGATGGTATTTTTTGTCCTGGCATGATGACATTTCTTTTCTTTTTTTAATTTATAAATGTTCAGGCTAAGTTACTTGATACTATAAAACTATCACAACAGGATATAGTTAACTTCAAATATAAATTTGTGGTCATTAAACTAAGTGACTGACAGAAAATATAGATTATACTATAGCGGAAGAACAGTTAAACGTGTTGTCCTGGGACAATTATAGCTCTTGTTGAACACATCTTAGGACGGAAACACTCACTTATCATGCTAACGTTCAAATTGCACTAAAGGAAAGGCTTGTGACACAAGTTAAAAATCTCCGCCCTCCTTCCATGTGGAACATGGCCAGTTTGACTCCATAGACATCATTGTTTTTGTATTTATGTTGGGAACCTTAATATTTAATGATAGATACCCAATATTGAACATTGTCTTGCGGTTGCAGATCAAATGATTTTCAAATTATTTTCCTATATTATAATATAATACTTGTGGATTCTTTATGCCCGCCTGTCTTAAATGCTCTTTAAAAACAAGTGATGTGTTAGTGAAACACTATGTCCCCTTTTGAGCGATTCTGACCCATATATTTGACCTTTGACCTTGATGGATGACCTTGACCTTTCACCACTCAAAATGTGCAGCTCCATGAGATACATATGCATGCCAAATATCAAGTTGCTATCTTCAATATTGCAAATGTTACGGCCAATGTTAAAGTTTGTGCAAACCAACAAACCAACAAACAAACCAACAAACAAACAGACAGGGCAAAAATAATATGTCCCCCAGAATAGACTGGGGGACATAAAAAGTAACATATTGAAGTTTATTGCATCATCTTTTTGGGGGGAAAAAATATTTTTTTATAAAAGATGTGTCAACTATGACGCATTATATGTTCTGGCATTGGTTTTTCATCTTGTTTTGGACTGGAATTTATAAAAGTATTACGTCGCAGTGGGATTACACAATACGTTAATACCATTACCAGATTATTGTGCTATGACTAAAAGCTAATGTTCACATATTAAATACTAAAACTCATTATAATCTGCTCCCCTGTGTTTCAAGGTGCTTGAAGGCTACAGCGATGTTGGAGTCAGCGATGATAGCTGCCATTAATTCTGTCAGACCTTGTGGCTTCTTTGATCTTCCATGGAGGGGATTTTGTTTAGGAATAATATCAACCGTACTGTGAAATAAAGATGGTAAATGATAGCGTTGTGATGGCTGTTATTAACAGTGGTGACACACTTGTTATTAAGCATCAGTTATTTATAATGAAGCGCCAGCAGTCGTAATGTTCATCCTTATATGGACTTCCTATTGCAATTATAGATCTAATGGTTTATAATGCTTTTAATGTGGTTATTCCATCATATTTATAATCGACCTAGCGTGCATTCGGTATCATTATCCAAAGTTGATTACTGTTATTCAAAACTTTTTCCTTATCAGATTATCTCCTGACGAGACGTCTTGATCAATAATAGGCGATCATTTGTCTAAGACCAATCTTAATGACCACGTGTCTTCTTCAAATGTCCAAAATATATTTCTTGGTATAAAAAACCAAAGTCAACTAAATATTTCTTGGTATAACAAACCAATTCCAACTATAAATTAAATATTATAATAAACCAAAGTCAATAACATATTTCTTGGTATAACAAACCAAGTTACAAGGTTACCATGTCAAGTCGAAGAAAACCCTTAAAAACACTCTTAATGCCTCACGTCTGACGTGTCAACGTATTACTATGAAACTTAGTCTGAGTGATCATCTTCTCAAGTTTTAACTGGTTTCTAATGAAGCAAACAAAACTAGGTCACCAGGACACCTTCGCCAATTTTCGTACGTTGATCTGTGTTTAAGTGCAAAATAGCCCTCTTGTTATAACCGTATTTTACGCATTATTTGTTACCAAACCTGATAGCACAGTTAATGTCGTTTTTCATTTGATTGTACGTCTCCTTATCCCCGAGTTGGATTGTCAAGATCTGCTTACTACTATACTTTCCTAATACGAGAGGTAGTCAATAACAGTATATTAGGGAGATAAATCAAGTTGAATGAGGTGAGCGGCGTTTGAAAAAGGCCCTTTAAATGTAATATAAACACGCTATAGAAAAGTCCTACCTTTTATTTCACTCATTTGGGAGGTCAGATGGATCTAAGGTCAGATAGGGACGTGATTCAACTGTCATTTTATTGTTTATCAAAGTCTGTACCCGCATTGTGAACCTCAAGTTCATCACCTTAGTTGCCTGTTGATTTGTCAGTTATAAGCTTTATTAGGACAGACATTCAAAGTTTATTTTCCATATAACTGACAATGTTCAATTCAACAAACACAAGTCTTATTTCCCAGCTAGCTCAATGGCTACAGCACTGGGCTGTGACTCTAAACATTGTGGGTTCAAAAGCCTGTCAAGCCACTTAATGTGTGCTGAACACTATCGTAGATGCATTGGAGTAGGGAATGGAAATATTCCAAACACCGCTCGAGTTGCAAGTATTTATGATGACGCCGAAAATTATATCAGGTGAGATTATATATAAGTGTATGTTTTTGTATTTTATAAATTCTGTTATATGTATTCAATAAAATTATATAATATATAAAATACAAAAACAACAATTACAACATCAATGTCCGACCACAAGTAAAACATTCCAAAATACAACATTAATTAATTCCACAAATAAACAAATTCATTCTCAATGCGGACAAATAATAAATGCAAACACAAACAAATAATTTCAAATACCACAGGTTGGAATAATACAATGTAATAAGCCAAAATATACTAGAACAATATGTGAAATTGATGTTTTTCTTGCGAGAGTCAAATTGCAAAGGGTAGCATTATTTTCAATTTCTAGTATAGGTGTTTAAATGCTGACCAATGCAACTCTTGCTGATTGCATACCTGTCATTCTGACCGGGCAAAACATGTATGACATCACAGTGCATCGCTGGACGCACACAGAACACATAAGAATCTCACAAGAGATGCAAATTGGTGCAAACAAGATAAGGGACATAAACACTGGTATTTGACACATAGACACATATAATATACAACATAATTATAGTATAATTGACTTATCCTACATAAATTTACTAGCATTGCATTTGTTGTTTTCTGGCCAAAGAATGAGAACTAAGTGCACCTCTACCACTTATATGTGTCGTGTTCTGAGAAAACGGGGCAAAATGCAGGCGTAAATTGTCATCCAAGATTAGCCTGTGCAGTCCGCACAGGCTAATCAGGGAAGACACTTTCCGCCTAAATTGGATTTTTGTTTTGCTAAGAAGAGACTTCAATTAAACGAAAAATGTCATAAAAGCGGAAAGTGCCGTCCCTGATTAGCCTGTGCGGACTGCACAGGCTAATTTGGGATGCACTATTTGATAAATATTATTCCGAGTGTAAAGCCGACTTAAGACAATGATCACGATTACTTATTGTTCTCGCGCCTGTGTTGAGTTGGCAAACATTAAGTGTAATTTTCATTCATTAAGAGTGTACCAGTAAAAAATTAAGCTGTCGTTTTTGAAAATGTAAACAATGTTGCCACAGACACGTAAGAAAGCTTAATTAGGTATTTGATGTCACATGCCCCTTTTTGAATGTATATTTTACAAATGAAAATCGCAACAATTACTTCAAGTGATATTTTAACACCAGAATTACTGGAATGATAATACCATAGGAAATACAACTTGAAATGTATTGGTTTCCTGTCACGGTCGCTTTCCTACTCTAAAGTCTGGTTGCCATGGTAAAGAAACCCTGCCCCACCCATGGGGGCACATGTCTGGTTTTTATTTCACTGTGGTGGGATGCATCTGTAATTTGAAAGATGAAAGATGGCTGCTCTTGAAAGAAGAAAGTATGCTTCTTCTAAATATTGATGTAAGGATTAATTCCTTGAATTCAATCTGTTCTGATAAATCAAAACAATTTCCAAACAACGACATACGGGCTTGCTCAGTTAGTAGAGCCTTGGACTGCAAATCCGAGAGTCGCAGGTACGATTTCGGCCCGGCTACATTAGTCTCGTGGGAATTGGTCATTGGTCACGAAATTATTTCTACAACCATTCTCCCGCTTCCTCTGATGCATGTAGGGTAATTGTCAGTTAATGTCATAACTATGTGTTCTTTGAACCGATAAACCAGCCGACCTTGGAAAAGAGAGTTAACTGAATGCCGTTATATTACCGAAATACTCTTAAAATAGAAAAATCCAATAAAAGAAATATTTCGAAACAATGAGGCTTTATAATCTGGAGAAATATTACGAATTGGAGCATGCTTGTCATTTTCATATTATGCCGTAAACATCATGCAGTTAAGCTGACATGAAAACCTTTGTTAGGACAGTAATACCCTTAAGTAGAACTATATTTTAAAAAAACTTAAATTAAATTGAAATGTGAAAAGCAATGCTATAAACCATGTTTAGCAAAAAGCTAATGAAATCGCCCCTTGACCATTTGTTGTGCATCTGTCCGTATGTTTCTTGTCATCAAATCATGGTCCGGGGTCAAAACGGAATCACAAGCTTTGACGTCCTTCCACACTTCTTCACCAAACAGTTTGGCTGTGAAATGTTATGTAGAGGATTTAATTTCCTATTTTTCAGAGCTGGTCAGATTATATCCCTTCTTGTTACCAGAGATTGTACCAGAACCATCCATGTTAACGTCTCTCACAGTAGCGTTTTGCTACAGGATAAGCCATTCTTTTATACCTTATGATAAAATATGACATTTCTGCAGTGAAATAACAGGAGTGAAAATAAACAACTTGTTATTTCCACCGGTGAAAATATCAAATTTTCGCGAGCTATTTTTAGATCATTTGTGTGTTTTCCCGAACATTGGAGAATCTGCGTTTGTCCACTGCGGAAGAACAAACTCGTCTAAAAATGCGCTATTTGAACATTATTAATGTAAAAATGGCAGAAATAATACGATAAATAGAATATTATGTGAGTTTTGGATAAAGATAAAGTGTATCATGCTGGGCTCGAACCAGACACTAATTACGTCATTTTGTGTATTGAAATGTATTGAGGCACGCCACGGGTGAAAGGGTAACTTTTCAGCGAAAGGGAAACAGCTGTAAATTATTTTCTCAAAAAAGGGGGCATAAAATAAACAGAAAATTTGTTCATGTCATTGTAAGATCGTTTGTTATTTATTTGCGCCACTCGTGAAAATAAATATTTTCTATGATCACTCGTGAAATAACAAACGATCTTACACTGACATGAATAAATATCCTCTATTTAATAGATGGGTGTCAGATCACCTGCAATCAAGATCCTGAGATCAAAACTGGCCCTACCCGGTGGGTTAATAGATTATATAGTCTTGTATGACAAAATAACGTGAAAAATAATATCCCCCGAAACCACAGGGCCCAAACGTTTACAAGTTTTAGGTAACATTGTTTTGTGTTGGTCTACAATTGTTGTTCAAATAAGTCCCCTGAGGACTGGCCAAACTGGCCATGCACCAATGTCAATTGTTTGTATTGTTTCAACTTTCTACATATTACTATATGCGACAGTGGTGTTACCGCTACTGTGAAAGTTTGTGTTTTTTTGTATTTGTGTGACAAAAAAAGAATATGTGTTTGCTTACGGGGTTATGCCGCGAAACATTTTTGCTGCGAGATACTATCAAAGTAGCGGCACCGACGGCAACGGTTTTGACGCCTATGATGCGATGTTTAATGATTATACCATACGCCTATGTGCATATTAAAGGGACTGTCCACTAGATAAAGCGTCGCGCGACGCGAAACGATATTTTGGGAACCTACGAGGATTGCTTATATAGCTAAACAATACATCCGCATTAAACATGAGCGTCCGTGGTCGAGTGGTCTAAACAGGTAGCTTTTTACTCTAGGACTCCAGGAATCCGGGGGCCAGTGGTTCGAGCCCTGTTGAGGGTTACTTTTTTTCCTTTTTTTAAATTGTTTTCTTGTTTTTTTACTGGAGATTTTTAGTTCAAATGTTTAAATTTATCAATATAAAGCATTTAAAGCATTTAATGACAAGCTTCAATACATGCCAAAATCTAGTGGACAGTCCCTTTAAGTAAGTGACAACGCTGGTGGACGATACTTTACTAATATTGATATGACAATAATAATTTCAGGCATACTTTACGTGCGCAGGACAAGGAGTACGTTCGTACCACCACTAGTCTTATTCCGGTCATGTCGATTCGCATAAAAGTTTCGAGCTTGCTCAGTATGTCCTCAACATTCCATGATTGCATCGCAGCTTCTACCAGTTCACATTAAGGTCTCATTGGCAATCGTGCACTGGTCTATTTGGATAAAAATTATTTGTTTGACGAATACCCAGGCAGCCGGGGTAAATTTGACCTACTTTGGCTCAAAATAAAATATTTTCTCCTGAAAGACAACAGGGGCAGGTCGGCACATAAGGTAGTCGTGAATACTCGGCGATGACCTGTAAATAAACTCTGACATTCACAAACAGTATGTCCTCAAATGTCGTAGACTGCCTTTCCAGGCGCACATTAAACAAAAGAAAGCCGCTTTCAATTGCAACGTTCGTCCATACCCCAGTGCTTATCACATCAAGCCTATGTACGAGATTGTGAATTCGGGCCCCTTTTTTCCCATCGAATGCTACTGTGTTTTGATGAGTTGAAAAATGACGTCACGAGCACCTTAACAGTTTAGAAGCCGCCACTGGTTGGCATGTAGAAAGCGTGGACAAAATCGTTGGTTATGTTTGCAATAATTCAATATGTTAAATATATATTGGCTGTATGTGATGTCTGAATAAGACATTTATTAGAAAGACAATGCATTTGTATGTGTTAATGGTGTTGTTAATAATTGTTTTACTGATGAGGAACTTGTGTAGATGTATGCTCCTTAAAATGGAAAAATTTCTAAGGTGTACGATGGACGTGTGTTCTAATAGGGAAATATTGTATAGGTATAACGTGTTGTCTTCTGTGTTTTTGTTCAATATGTCAACGTGATTGTTTTGGAAAGGTGGCATGGAAGTCACCTTGGCCCAAGGCCAAGACAACTGAGGAAACCCAAATGCAATGATTAACAGGTAAGCCATTGTATGACTTGTTCACAGATATTTTTTGCATTTCTGAAAAATATCATAAAATAAATTTACTCAAAAAACTGTTATATTTCTAGTCGCCGTTAATAATAACAATAACAAGGAAAAGTGCCTGCCCTGAGTATCTAACCTTATTGCCCTTTGTTAATTTTTGCACTTAAAGAGTGTCCAAAGAAAATCTCTAATACTATTAGTATATAGAGGTATAAACTTAATAATCCAAATGTAGGTAGATCTGAGTGAGGGTTTGTGCAGTGCACAAGAACCATAACTCTTGCTCCCCTATTTTAAGAATTATTACCCTTTGTTTAGTTTGATATGTTAAGTGTGTCCGGAACATGTCACAAAAACTATTAGAGCTTTCAACTTGAAACTTCATGGTTAGGTTTATCTCATTGAAGGGGTTGCACGGCAAATCTCTAACTCCCCTTTTTTGTGAGTTATAGCCCTTTGTTAATTTTTTACACTTAAAGGGACTGTAAACCTCGAATGACAAAGAAAGAAAAGTTATAAAATACCGATTTTGTTTACAATTATTAGTTTATATCTCAAAATCATAAGAGGTATCACCTTGAAGCTTTGTAGGAAGATGTTATTTAGGGGTTATGCATTGCACAAGAACAATAACTTTCTCCCCTATTTTTAGAATTATATCTGTTTAATAATTTTTGTACTGAAAGTTTGTCCGGAGCAATATATATCTCAAACATTTATTGAAAGAATCAACTTGAAACTTCAAAGTAAATAGATTTCATTGAGGGATTTAGCACTTCACATAACCCATAATTATTTCACCCCTAATTGAAGAATTATTGCCCTTTGTTATTAATTGACTTATTTTGTTTCCAGAGCATATCTTGAAAAGTGATGGGGGTATCAATTTTAAACTTCATAGGCGGGTAGTTCTCATTTATGGGGTGTGCAGTGCACAAGAACCATTACTCTTGCTCCTTTCTTTTAAGAGTTACTGCCCTTTTGATAATGTGAGTACTTACATTTTGTCTGAAGTTATCTCAAAAACTATTCATCTAATATCATCTTTTTTATATTTGGTATTGCAAGTATTTCAGTGAATATGTAAGTTATTTTTTAACATTGTCACACAACATTATAAAAACTTTACAATTATAGAGGATAAATGTTTGTAAATGATAGCAACTTTTCAACCATCTGAAATCACATTTAATTTTGTAATAAAAAGTTTCACAAATGTTTGCAAACCTTTAAATACTGTATTGTGCATAAATTTGAAAACATTCATAATCAAAATTTATATTCAATGCCATAGGTTAAGTTGTGCAAAGTAAAAGGTCCTACTTTAAGTTTGAATGTTTCAGCCTGTTTTTCACATCTTTTCTGTATCTTCTATTATTTGCATGAAACTTGTCTCAACTTTTTAACACAGGCGCTTTTTCAGGGTGCAATCACCTTTACCTCAAGGTCAAGGTCACACTTGAAAGTCATGCGGATCACTGTGGGGGGTATATAGCTAGCTTTTAATTGCCTTGTCTCTTTGACTTCTTTCAAGTGTAGAACATGGGAAATGTTCATAGATATCTGATGTCTGTAATAAAATGGACAAGTAAATTAAATGATGAATATTAATCATTCTCTTAAAAAAGGTAAAAGTAATGTATCAAGATCTGGCTCTAATTGGTTCTCATTCTGTTATTTTTCAGCACTTATAGGTAAATTATTATGAATATCAGCATTTTTTTAGCCCTCCTGGGAAAGTTGGGCACCAACCCAGTAGGGAAAATTAAGCACCTACAACCCTGGTATGTTGATTCATGACATTTTCGAATATTAAGGAATTTCGGGTCTTTTTAATTGCTTGATGCTTAGATGTATATTTGAATTGAAATATTCTTTCACTGGCATTTTTGTGAAAATTGTCAGTGTCAGTGCCTATTCAGGACTGACAGTCTTCAAAGGAGTAATGCAGTTGTTCAATAAACTGAAGAGTCTGACTGATGCACTTCTGATCCCTGGTTTGACAGACTGGGTCTGAGTCTGGCTCTCATCAAGAGTCTAAGTGTTCTCAAAGTCATAATTTAACAACATCAGGCATCCGTTAGGCTGATGACCTCACTTATTTTTTGTGTTTAGTACTTACTAGTGTGATTCAATTATTTATTTATTTGAAAAAACATCCATTTTAAGTTAAAAAATAAAAACTTCCCTAGGGAAATCGATAGAAAGTTTCAACGCAAATAGCCTGATTGATTGAATGCACTGTTTTATTAAACCTGATTAAATCGAGAAAAGTGCTTGTGCTACAAGCAGTTAGTTGGTGGTATTTGTTCACTTGCCGATAACACAATATTGGAGCAAAAATATAAAGTTTTTTGTTTTTAGATTTTTTTATAAAAATTGGATATTGTTTTATATTTCCTCAATTACGAAAATGATGTTTTATGGTACTTAATAAAGAAGAAAAAAATATGTATTTATTACCACTGTGTCTTGTCTTTCCATAATCCTAGCAACTCTGTTAACCTTGTCAAAAAGCTTTTCTATGAGTACAGTCAGGGTGGTCAATGTTGTTGATTATGTTAACTAGACAAACTGAGGAAACCAATTAATTGAATGATGCTTAAATGGCAGTTTATGTATATATATTTTAAACAAAACATTTGCATTCTGATCATATGATCTGACTTTCCCTTGTTGAGAGTGCAAAACAGTGCCATGAAACTGCAGCTTGAGTATTGATCAAGTTAGGAATTATTATTGAATACAGCTTTGTAAGCAAACATTGTTGTCTAGACATTGAACAGCAGTTAATTGTCCGCATTAATTTCCGTTATGGAGCCAGTTCCGCCAATTGAGGTTGCACATGATATACCGCTAACCCTGATTCATTTTTTGGTTACTTAAGTTGATTGAAAATGTGTTGAATAGTTACAGCTGGTTGATAGAAGAATGTTGTATTTTGTTTAAAACAATGTTGCACTGTATTATTCCCCCCATTAAAGATGACTTGGAATAAAAGAGAAATCACCCCATTAAAATTTCTGAGTTATGGCCCTTTAATAAACTACTGTTTCCTGTAAAGCTGTCGGACTGCTCTCTTAGTTCATCAGTTTTCATTAAATCAGAACAAAACCTAATGAAAATGTTTGTAGACACAAAACCATGGCAAAGCTTGATATAAAGCTAAGTCTACCAAATCATGGCCTTTAAATTGTCTAAAAATGTCCCTTTGTATCTAGTTTTTGATCCCACTAAGAAAGGGTAAATGCTTTTCATCTGATGTTCTTTCAAAACAATATGTTTAAGCTGTATGTTCTCTTAAACATTGCATTTTAAGCATTTATGAGTTTCCTCCCTTTGTTGTAATGAAGTAATAAAATTGATCAAATATAAACCTACATGAGACAAACTGTTGCACATATGAACCGCATGGCATCAGGGATGTAACTTAACCTAACAATTTCAAGGGTGCCATCAAGAAACAGTTTTTAGAGTCTTTATAGCTTTTTATAGTATAATTTTTAGTATGAATTTTATGTTCTGTTAAAATACTGTGATACATTTTTAAGTCTTATGATCATTAAGATGCAAGGATCTCATAATTATTCTTAAACTTATAGTATGCTACAAAGTGTGTTTATTAACTACATGTGCAGTGTGTAACTTTCTTAAGCAACTTCTGTGATATAATGAACATGTGATTATATTTGTTCATTCTTAATCAGTAATATACTTTATTAAACGGTACATATTTAATACATATACATTATTAAATATCTAACACATGACTGTTTCATGGTTACTGCCACCAATATCAAGGACCACAATGGAAATAAGTGAAAATAATTTTTCTCTTTTTTGTGTTATCCTTGGTATTGTGTGTGCATTCCATTGTTTGCTATGTATATTGCTGTGATAATATATTTTATATTGTCTGCATTATGTAGTAACTATGTAATGTTCATATTTTTACCAAATAAAATCAATCAATCAATGGCTACCTTAAAACCCCACTCCCATGACTAATTAATTGAGATGCCAAAATTTTAAATAATTCCTCAAAATGGCAAAAGACAGTTTGTCCAGACTGTAACTTCACCATTTATCATGCAATTGACCACTCGCCAGCTGTCAATCAAACTCACGGAACAATCAATCAGATTTATTTTGTTGCAGCCACATGGTCCGACAAACAAAATGTGAATAAGCGTTTATTGTAAACAAAACAAGTGGGCGGAGCAATCGCTTATTTGGTGACTGGTCAATTTTGTATTATGTCCAGGCCTTTTCCTGACCATTTTGGGAAAAAATGCAATTACTGGATTGGGATTTTTTTTTCGCGAAAAGACCACTGATTTCGGAAAAAATAATTTAATATAACTCTTTATTAAAATAATTCAAATTAGAAGAACGAAATCATATAAATTATAGTTATAATATTTGTTGGATGTAATTGAAATAAAATTGAGATATAATAATAATTAGACACTTCTTTAAAAAAAAAATCGAAATTGGGAATATTTTTTTCCAATTGGGATTTTTTTTACAATTTTGGTTTGGGAATGGGTCCGTTTTTAACGGATCCGTAGATACCCCAGGAAAAGGCCTGAATGACTTGCCACAAATATTCCCCATTCATTCTGAAATTTTAAAATTACTTTCCACAAGTGTTCCATGTATGGAACATGATTCTTAAAGTATAAAGTCTAGAATAATCAAACTTTAACAAACCTATAAATCCCCATATTAACTTGAGCACCTGGACATTCTGTTGCAGTTTCCACATAAGGTTAGTTATGACTAAGAAAGCTTCTTCAAAACCATCAAAATTCTGTGTCAGGGCTTACTAAGAGTTCAAGTGTTTCACTATGCTGGTTTCTCTGGAGTGCCTTGAGGAATTTTATTCACATTGTAAAACACTCATGGGCTAAGTTTGGAAACATTTAAGTGCAAAACTTGGTGGGATAAATTGCACTCTCGATTTCGTGTAAATTTGGTTTCTTGTTATTATCAGCACTATATTGCAGCTACATGCGATTGAAAGAAATAATATGAGCCGTGCTCTGGGAAAACCGGGCTTAATGCATTTGCGTTAAGTGTCCTCCCAGATAAGCCCAGATTGCACAGGCTAATCAGGGACGACACTTTCCTCTTTAATGAATATTTCGTTAAAAAGAAGACTTGTTTTAATGAAAATCCAGTCTAGGAAGATAGTTTCGTCTCTGATAAGCGGTGCAGTCACTGCACATGCCAATCTGTGATGACACTTTAAACACATGCATAAAGCCCATTTTTCTGTGAGCAAAGCTCAGAAGGATTATAGATTTCCTGTCAGGCATGGCCCAAAATCCCAATGAAGAACAGACAATTGTTGTCAATTATTTCAATAACTAAAGGTATTCTTGCTTTAAAAACTGAAGTAATTGTGGTTTCTTTCACAGCAGGTAGTTTATTGGTAAATAAGCCTTTAACTATTTAATGCCTTTTTGATAATCCAGCAAGGATATTGGCTTCTTTTCAATATTATTTTATACAATGTGATTTATTGTAAAAAACATCATTTAAAATGAATTTACTTTAATCACTATTGAAATGCATGAATGGATGGATAACGGAAAAGAGTGCTTTATTCAGAGCAGACGTCTCTTAAATTATAAATGACTTCATAATTAATAAGGGTCACAATCCACAATTTTAAAAGTTTCTGGCTCATATTGTGCTCCATGTATAGAAATTTAAGGCTGCATTTTCAAGTGCTTTTTGATAATGGCTTAATTTAGAGAGTGTTTATTTTTTTTTACGAGTTTTGCCCTTGAACCTGATTTTAACAATACATTGCAAACATGATATTTTAGAAATTTAAGACATTATTTATGCAGAAATAATTTTTAGTTTTGTAAATGTGCTTATATCTGGACATGACCTTAAACATTATTTGTGACAAGCCCAGTCTTCTTGCTTTCAATTCTTTAATTGCAAAATATAATTTCCCCCACAATGATTTAATGACTCCACAGAAGGGAGCTGACTTTATCCCATGATGGTACCCTGCTTCTGTCCCTGGAGGTCAGTTGTGACCATTATTGAGTTATTGATCCCTCTGAGTCAGCTGGGAGGTCCCAGGCAGGGGGCAGGGTTAGCTGGACCTTGTTAGTGCATTAATTGGACAGCTTTATACCTCCCATATTAACGGCAGTGTAGAAAACCTGGACTGGACTCATGGACTTGACNTCCACGAGTCCATTCCAAGAGTCCGTCCACGAGTCCAGTCCATGAGTCCAGGCCATGAGTCCAGTCCAGGTTTTCTACACTGCCCATACTAACCCCAACACTTGAGGTTCTCATTTCCGCTGTTTGAAAATGAGATGCTGGTCACCCTCTGGAGTCATTTGTCATATCAATTGCTGGCCAGTGGTGCTCTTTGTTTCTGGACAATGCACCTGATGAGGACATTTCCTATATTCTGGGGACCAGATTCACTAATTAAGGCGCGCTCTGGGATAATGGGGCTTAATGCATGTTTGTTTCGCTCTTAACGCTTTAATGGAATTTTTTATTTTAAGGAAGTCTCTTCTAAATGAAAATGCGGACTGCACAGGCTAATCTGGGATGGCACATGCCTTAAGCCCGGTTTTTCCAGAACAAGACTCAAATGTTTATATCCATATTTTACCAAACTTCATGAAAATGCTTGTAGAAATGAAATCTTGGCCTACAATCTATGTCTAACTGTTTGTATTCAGTCCTCACCAAAAGTATGCCTCAATGCTTAAAAGGGCACTATCGTTTCTTCAAATGGCTCTCGTCCCTGTCTTATTTCTGTGACTGCCGTTATTTTTATCATCTGCCACAGTGATACTCCTTTACAGAAATGTCACAGCAGTCCTCTGGTGACTTGTTAAGGCACTGCAATGTGTGGCCAGTCTCCACAACAAATAATTGTCTTCATCAGCTTCAATTCTCTTATGGGAAAAATGGTTGTATGATGAAATGGCATTGCCTAAAGCTTCGATTAACACAGAATAAATCTTGGAAGATGAAAACTGTAAACAGATTTTTGATTGTTTTGGTTGTGTCTGTATATAAAATAGCCTTGCTCTGGGAAAATCGGGCTATTATCATGTGCGTAAGTTGTTGTCCCATATTAGCCTGTGCAGTCTGCACAGGTTAATCAGGGACAACACTTTCCTCTTTTATGGAATTTTTCGTTAAAAGGAAGTCTCTCCTGAACATAAAACCACTCTAAGCGGAAAGTGTCGTCTGCACAGGCTAACCTGGGACGACACATTACACACATGCATTAAACCCCATTTTTCCAGAGCAAGAGATAGGTAAGGAAGTGTCTATGTAGAGAACTTGATGACCCAATAGTGTGATAGCGTGCTGTATTGATCAGGAAAGGCATCAGATTTGCACAGACAAATATCTGCATTCATAGTGGAATGTAGCCTTTATTAAGTTTTGGAATCGGCTTCCAGGGATAATTGTATCAATAGTTATCTGACATAAGTATGGTGTAATGTTATTGAATATGGATGAATGCTCGGCCAAGGTATTTATTTTACTGTATCATGAGGCATCATTTCCCAAAAGATTTTGCTGATAGTTGCTTTGACGTTGTGACTTGTTATTTAGATGATGTCTACCATATTAATTTACATTATTTTTAAGAAATAAAAAAATGTCCCAATTTGACCAAAATACCAAATTATAGATTTAATTCTTGTTACAACAGTTCAATTATATTATAAAATTTAATTGATTAAGACAAAAGTTGATAAATATTGATGATTTTGTGTCATTCAAGTGATGCGCTCTAAACAGATTATTTAAGAATACTTTCAATGCCCCCTTCCCCCCACCAAAGAAGGAGCATATAGAAATCTGTGCGACTGTCCAGATGTCCATCTCAGAATTCCATGTAAACCATCCTAAGATGGCATGTAACACTGGTTTTCCTTCCTCAAGGGTCAAGGTCACACTTACGGATAAAAGGTCATGTAAATAGGCCTTAAAACAGCTTAGAAATTTTATTTTAAGCAATAAATATGCAATGACTTAATGGATTTTGAAAACATTGGACACAAATGTTAACCATTATTAAACAACAAGTTTCCTATAAGAACTGTCTCACTACCTCAAATGTCAAGGTGACTCTTAAAGGTCAAAGGTCTTTTTTTTCTAATTGAAAATAACTGTCTCAGCCATTAATTTGCAAGATATTGATGAATTTTCAAATAGTTTGGCACAAATTTGAACTGTCCTAAGACAGCATGTGACAGGTAACACCTGTCTTTCTACCTCAAAGGTCAAGGCAACATAAAGATGTCAAAGGCCAAATTAGAAAATTCTGTCTCAGTCATAACTTTGCAATGTTTTGATGGATTTTAAAATAATTGTATACCATCAAAGATTACATGTCTGGGTAATACCTTTCTCCCTGCCTCAAAGGTCTAGGTCGCTAAGAGGTCAAAAGTAAAATTGACAAGAAATGGAATAAGGGGGCAACTGTGTCCTATAGACACATGTCTTGTTATGCCTTTAGAATTTTGTAACTGCAATTTTTTGCCATAACTATAAAGCTTCCATTTTTTATCTACATACATGTTCAGAGTTACATTGATGTGTCTGAAGATAAATACACTATCAGCATTTTAAAAAGCGGTAGTTTAGAAATTGAAACTAGTATAGGAATTTGTGGTGATTAATTGTAACAAACATGTTGACCCTGATTAATATGTTGTTGAGGATGATGAAAGCTTTCTTGGTTTATGAGGACAAAAAATAAATCCAATAGAAGGAGTTGCCTGTAACAGCTGGCTATGGGAGGAAATATTTTGCTCTTTCATATTGCTGTAATCCTGTAATTGTCAGACTTAACACAGTCATTATTAACATTGCCAGAGAAATCACATCTGCAGTTACCATTTGCTACACTTTGACCGAATTTATTATAATAAATGATGTTTTGAGGATTATATAAATTGAAGCAAGGTTGCGTCAGCTTAATACTGCTGTCATTTATTGTGGGTCCGTCTGATCTTGTTATTCCAGACCAAAAGGCGTAGAGATATAGATAATGAACGCTTCTATTGTACGACTGTGCATGCATACTTTCCTTCACTATACACACAAGCCCATCCAGGGCTAAGCTCCTGACGAGGCCTCATATGGCATAAGACCCATTTTCACATAACAAGGGTCACATCTGCAGTTGCCCAATACTTATAAGAGTATGAAAGTATAAAAATTTCCTGTATTTGCGATCAAACAGATTATCATGACTGTTCCTACCCAGTGTTTCATGTTTTTAACACTTTTGTCTTTTCCTGATAGCATAGCACATAGCAGTCCCACTGTCCATCTCTACACCCATCTGTCCATCTGGTCGACATTCTGTTTTCAGATTTTATCCCTAAACCTTTTTATTAAAAGATATTCACCAGAATTGTGTTGTGTGAGTCTATCTGCATGACTTACAGATCAAGTTCGAGTTTTGTTCAGGTTCATTGATATTTGACCAAGGCTCGTAACTTTGTAACTTTGTAACTTTAGTCAAGTTCGAGTTTTGTTCAGGTTCATTGATATTTGACAAAGTTACGAGCCTTGGTCTTTAATTTTGTCAACTACCAATGGATCATAACTTCTTCATGATGTTTTCAATTGGGATATACCTGCTGTGCTACTTCAAAAAGCAGTAGGGCGCATTGTGTTTCAGAAACACAGCTATTTTGTATCATCTGTGTTCACATGAATGAGTTTTCTTTTGAATTTAAGCAAACATTAATAAATGCAGTAAATGTATTGTATTATCTTAAACTCTTTTTCGCCAATGTCATTGACAATATTTTATGAGAAAGCATATGTGGATAAACAATGTAGCCTTGAAAAGTTGTTGAATTTGAAAATTTAAGATCTTCACAAACCCTGATCTTGTTTCCCTTATATGTATTTTAATGTATCCTGTGACCAACATATCATCTTAATGTATCATTAGACCAAGAGATCATTTTTTAATGTATCATTTACAAAAAGATCATCTGTATGTATTATGTGACCAAGAGATCATTTTTTAATGTATCATGGGACCAAGAGATCATCAACATGTATCATGTGACCAACAGATCATCTTAATGTATCATGTGACCAAGAGATCATCTAAATGTATCATGTGACCAAGGGATCACCTTAATGTATCATGTGTCCAACAGATCATCTTAATGTATCATGTGACCAACAGATCATCTCAATGTATCATATAACCAACAGATCATCTTAATGTATCATGTGACCAACAGATCATCTTAATGTATCTTGTGACCAACAGATTATCTTAATGTATCATGTGACCAACAGATTATCTTAATGTATCATGTGACCAACAGATCATCTTAATGTATCATGGGACCAAGAGATCATCAAAATGTATCATGTGACCAACAGATCATCTTAATATATCATGTGACCAACAGATCATCTTAATGTATCATGTGACCAACAGATCATCTTAATGTATCATGTGACCAACAGATCATCTAAATGTATCATGTGACCAACAAATCATCTAAATGTATCATGTGACCAACAAATCATCTTAATGTATCATGTGACCAACAAATCATCTTTAATTTATCATGTGACCAACAAATCATCTTAATGTATCATGTGACCAGCAAATCATCTTAATGTATCATGTGAGCAACAAATCATCTTAATGTATCATGTGACCAACAAATCATCTTAAATTTATCATGTTACCAAGAGCTCATCTTATCATGTGTTTATTGGCTTCATCAAATATAAGTCCACATTACCTATGTAGACCTGAATTAAATAGCAGAATATGATGCCTTATCTGCTTTAAGAGTAAAACATAAAAAAATAACAAAAAAAACTACACTTCCATTGATTTTAAGCTTAACAAGACAAATGATTTATTCAATAACAAGTATGGAGAAACTACATGAAAGTTTAATCCTTACAATTATTTTAGCACGACATTCTCCATCAATGACATACAGATCTGATTGGTTTGATTGTATTGGTTGGATTGATTTGGTTCCCTATCCAATATCCCACAGGGAACTGTAATAAATCCAGCCAATGAAATCAATGCCAATCATAGTAAATGGCTCTATTTGGTCCCAGATAATGGCTGCAACAGGGGCCTAGGGACCCCTCTATTAATTGATATAGGGATGCACATAATAAATGGGGCTATTCTATCCCCAGGGACCCTTTTATTGATGTCAGGAAGGTGAAAGTTAGAAGGGTTGCAGCTTCTGAGTCTGCACTGTGTTGTGCTGTTGTTGTTAATAGTGACTATCATATGGCTGTGACACTGTTTGAATTGTTGCACGCACACTGACAGGTGTGACCAATACAGACCTTATGAGAAAAAAAAATGTTTATCAAAGTTTGTGATACTAAATGCTCCAATAATCTAAAGCTAAAAGTGCCAATTATGAACAAATATTGGAATCAGCTGCATTGAAAACTCATGCTTAGGTAGCATTTTTAATATGCCCTAAATTTCCACTTGTTATTTAGAGGGTTTCTGTCTTTACACATATTAACTTGATATCAAGCAGTAAAATTATTGAAAAAAAAAGATTTCAAGAAAAATAGGTGTTTTGGGGCCTAAATATATATTGTTAGGCCCATTAAAAGACTAAAGAAAATGTACCAACCACATAAATTCTTGCATTATGTCTTTCAACTCTTTCCTGTCTTTCAAACCAGCTAGATGTCCGCTAGTCCAACTTGTTGACGCTCTCAAATATTAAGCTACTTTTTATATTGGTAATATTTGGAGCAGAATTTAGCATATATAAAAAGTATCTCTAAATTCTTTGCGCGTCTTATAAATTAGACTAGATGTCCGCAGTCTGACATAATCGCCATTTTGAAAACTGACAGATTTATTGAACAAAATTCAACAGACAATTGTCTTGGGAACACCTTGCTTTGAATGTGAAGATCAGTGCATATCTTTGTTGTGAATTTGATAATCATGAAAGATTTGCCTCCTTTGTAGTTGTGACCTGTCTAGGTAAATGTTTTGAGAGGCTTAATTGTTATCAATACATATTTTTCTGAAATTAATAAATCTATTTTACATACTAATAATTCCTTTTTCTATAAACAATTTGATTTTTTATATCAAAATATAGTCAGTATTTCTTTAATATATCAAGAGTTTAATTTTTGGATATCAGAAAATCATTTTTAGCCGGATTTTTTTCGAAAAAATCTCGGCTTATAGATTGATGTTGTCGGGCAGNTTGTTTTCCAAAATATGAATATTAAATAATGCGTCATCTTTTGAGTCAATAGTAAGCTGGACAGTTACAGACATTGTCAAGTTGATGAAGCTTCAACAAAAAGTGTTTATTAATATTCTTATTTTGATAGATTGTTGTAAAAACAAAACACAAATCATGTTAGCCCCATTGCATTCTTCGTGCATTTACAATGTCTCTTAAATTGACACATTTATCATGAAATGGTATTCTCATAAACAAGGTTGAAAAAATGAGTAAGCAATAATACATAATTAATAATCAAAATGTAAAGTTGTAACCAGAAACTACACTTGTATAAATTTTAAACCACAAATTGACACTATATATATGTGTAAAATATGCTGACCATGATGTTAAAAAATAGAACTTTGAGCCGCATTCTATGAAAACTGGGCTTAATGCATGTTCACTGTCGTCCCAGATTAGCCTGTACAGTACACACATGCTAATCAGGGACAACACTACGCCTAGATTTGATTTTGGTTAAAAAGAGACTTCCTTTAAACAAAAATTCCATAATGGTGGAAAATGTTGTCCCTGATTAGCCTGTGCAAACTGCAAAGGCTAATCTAGCTGAGATGACATGTAACACACATGCATAAAGCCCCATTTTCCCAGAGCGAGTCTCAATTTGATTATGACATGATAGTGTATAACCCTTTGCATGCTGGGAAATTTGTCGTCTGCTAAAATGTTGTCTGCTAAATTTCTAAAATTAGCATTTTCTTCGATTTTTTTTCAAAGAATACTATCAGAATAGCAAACAGTTTGGATCCTGCTGAGACGCCATGTTCTGTGGCGTCTCATCTGGATCCAAACTGTTTGCAAAGGCCTTCAAAATCCGGTTCCAGCGCTCAAAGGGATAAGATGCAATTTTGTTTTGTTATGGTGATTAGCTTGAAGCATTTCAAGCGAAATACTATGGAACCGCAATTCAATCTGTATCTCTCCACAGGCGGTTCGTGTAACTCATTCTGAAAATATGTTGGTGACATGCATTACGGTAAGGATGACAGTATGCATATTTTATTGCGCCTATTTACATAATAATCCATTTGTGGTCTGGCTATGTGGTTGCCATTATTTATTGATTGCCATAAAACAAATGTCAGAAAGCATTCTTTATGTCTATTTAAGGTATTAAGTGGAAGTTGTGAATGTGCAATGTTTGGTTTGTTTTATGTGATCAAAGCTGTTGTATCAATGCTGAATTGTTTGTTGAATATTTGGATGGCATTTCATCAATTTTTTTTTTTTAAGTGACAGAATTTATAGTATAATTTATTAGAATTTATAGATTTTTCGGGACTTACCCTTCCTGTAAATTTGTGTTGATTGTAGTTTATTTGGAGTATTATAATTTATTATGTCTAAAGGACTACATTTTATTTTTGGGGTAAAGTAGCTTATTTTGTAGCTATTTGCTAATTTGTCAAATCTGTGAGCTATATAACTATGTCAAATAGTCATTCATTTATAAAACTATTTTAGTAATACATTGCCTTTTAACGTTATTTTAATTCACTTGTAGCTGTTAAGCCCCTTTCAATTTATCACATAATCCTGCATGATGTCAACCATGACATTATCAAAACTGGTAACCCCATATACACCTGTCACAATAGATGTCACTGTGTTACATCAAGATTGTCCAGCCTCTGAAACAGTGTCAGGCACACATTGGGTTGACTGAATCAATTGCATCAGGGACTACCCTAGGCCTTAAAAATAGGGAGAAGTGACTTCTCCTTTTGCTGAAACAATTTCTAAAATTAGCATTTTCTTTGATTTGTTTACAAAGAATACTATCAGAATAGCAAACAGTTTGGATCCTGATGAGACGCCACTTTCTGTGGCGTCTCATCTGGATCCAAACTGTTTGCAAAGGCCTTCAAAATTCAGTTCCAGCACTGAAAGAGTTAAGATTTGCTGTGTAATACCTGCAGTAAGCAGTGTTGCTTGTGAATGCACTTGTCAAACAATGTAGTCTGGGACTTTTTGGCGTATTTACAAATACATTTACTGCAATGTATAAGTCTCAAATTTGGCTCTTGAAAAATACATTTACTGCAATTTATAACGTAAATTGACGTGTATTTTTTCTCATTGTGTGCATTAATTACGAAGATGTAAATTTTTCATTATAAAAAAAAACTACATGTACCGAGTTCAACGTCTATATTTAGGTACTGTACAGCACATGGTCTGATGCAACAATTTCGCTTTCCATGCGTGGAATTTGACCGACGGAAGCAACAATTTCGCGCTCTTATTAAAACACGGGTTCTACACAGCGTATACGGTGGTTAATTTCGGAAAAACGGTGTATATCACTTCTATAAATGGACATGAAGAAATATACATGTACTGGAATTAAATTGCGGTTTTTGTTTTTCACAACTTACTCGCCGTAAGTAATTAAATGCTCACGTTTTGCATTTTACTTTTCATAAGTAAAGGCGAACATCACAGTTTGGCGACTTGAAATTTACCTGAGAATTTCTTGCTATCCCCTGCGAAATGTTCTAGACCTGTTCTATAACATTTCTAGAATTGTA